>JAOVYX010019171.1:0-18907 GCA_035668315.1 Drosera spatulata
AGAGTTCTCAAGAAAACTCTAGAAAAGTATGGAATTGTCTAGAGAACTCTAGGCAATTCCGCAACGCAAACCTTGCACTTTAACCCGTCCGTGACAATGTGCAGTCATGTCGTTGGCAGTACCCGAAATCTACTGTGCGAATCCTTACTCACGGGTTTTCTTTCTATTTTTGTTTTGTTTCCCTCTATTATTAGGTACTGGTGGAGATGGTGATGTTTCAGAGTAGACATTGGCTAAAGATGAATCTTTTCTTTTCTCGTAATAAGAACCTTATTTTGTAATATTTGGACCCTAAAGCCAAACATTGGAGGACTGTAATAATTGACATCTCGCATTTTTTTTTACTGTTCGAATCTAGTACGAAAGTAATGTATGATGACTGCGTTTGGGTTGTATTATTACGTGGTTGTACTTATGCCATATGGAGGGTTGAGTTATGTACTTATAACAGTTGATGCTTCCTTTTCGTTCTTATAAGTAGACCCTTTATGAAATTGTCTTGCTATGGACTCTGATCTGTAGCGGCAGTGACGTCACGTGCTTATAAGTTATAAAAATATTGTGGCGTTACAAACATCATATTATCAAGGGATGTCCTATTAAGATGATTTCACAATGTTCTGAGCATCGAGCATGCTCCCTCCGTCCCATAATTTTTGCAACGATATGAATTTCGGAGTGTTCTGTTCTTATTGTTTACGATATTAGAAAAACCTTAAATTGGTTCAAAATTAAAGTTCATAACTTAATCTATCATTAGTGTCTCGTAATAATTTCGTAAAAAATGATGTTTGATTGTACTAAATTACACCTTGAAATGTGTGTCGTTGCAAAATAAGTGGGACGGAGATAGTACTTTGGAATAACGACTTGAGACTTTGGTCCGGTTAGTCGAGAAGAGTTGAGCCGTTTTTCCTCTTAATCATGTGGTCAAAAATCGACACCTCTTGAGAGTTTCAGGATATAACCTTTCTATTTTGGATATTAATAAATATAATTGGATTAAAAGTACATAAATTTCGTTTTTCCTACATGCTATACTTGACGGGTATTATGTGGGTTTGTGGTTTTATTTTACTTTGGTCGAGTTAGTCGAGCAAGGTTAAGGTATTATTATTTAGGGAAACCACCAATTAGAAAATTTGCAAATCCCAGCTGCGCTAAAATCTCCTTGTCCATCCCACTATATGAAGAAGAGTCCGAATACGATCACTGAACTGTAACTCACCAGACATCACTCACCAGTCATCACCTTCACTCTTCTCCATGAGGAAGAGACAAAAACTCACCACAATTTGCAGCAACGTTTTCT
The DNA here is from genome assembly GCA_035668315.1 of Drosera spatulata. Taxonomy (NCBI): domain Eukaryota; kingdom Viridiplantae; phylum Streptophyta; class Magnoliopsida; order Caryophyllales; family Droseraceae; genus Drosera; species Drosera spatulata. The sequence goes on from JAOVYX010019171.1 coordinate 1,313, forward strand.
TTCTCTCTCTTTTTATGTAAAGTGAGAGTAAACATTGCAGTGGCAGTGACACTGTTAGTGTGTTCATTTATGTATCCCAAATTCTATCTGCGACATGCTCAGCAGCTTGCCTCATATACTGACTTCACTTTTATCTTCCGTCCCGATCTCGCTTATTAAATGCTGGATCCCATTTGGAAATCCTTTTCATCGATGTATATAACATTGATCACGATTCTGTTCTTTGAAACACTTCTTATTCATCCCGTTATAACAAATGACCACTTCTTAGTCTTATCTGAAAACATCAAATCCTTGATCTCATCATTGAAGAGAAGAGTTGCTTATTATTGAACTATTTTTTCTTTAACATATATTTATATCTTTGTTACGCACGGGTCTGTTAATTATAAACACAAACAATAACAAGCGCGTAAAAATAAATTGAGACAAAGATTTTTACGTGGAAACCCTTGCAGGAAAAACCACGGGCAGTCGCCGACGACGAAAAATCCACTAACCAAATGAAGAAATACAAAAGGAGGTACACTCAAAATATTGAGAATCTCACAATAAGGGATAGAGATAATAATCTCTAAAACAAATCCCTTAAACCCTCAATATGTTTTAATGTGTGTATATGTGACACCTCACTCCTCTCCTTCCTTATCTCCTCTCTGCCACTCAAACACTTTTTCCTCTGCGCCTCTCTTCTCTTCACCTGCTGCTCTCACTTCTCTTCCCCTTGTTCTATTTTTATCTCAATATATTTTAATATGTGTATATGTGACACCTCATTCCTCTCCTTCCTTATCCTCTCTCTGTCACTCAAACCCTTTTCTCCTCTGCGCCTCTCTTCTCTTCACCTGTTGCTCTCACTTCTCTTCCCCTTGTTCTATCTTCTATCTCTGTGTATCTCTGTCTTCTTCGTCTCTCCTTTTCTTTCTTTTATATGCAGAGAAACAACACAAAACGCGGAAGAACACGGACCAAACACGGAAGTTCTACGTGGGAGGAAGATCACGCGAGAAGGACGCGAAGAAGAACGCGGATTTGAGTCACACGTTTTCAACAATCTTAAGTAGAAATACTAACCATTGTTTGTATGATTCTGAAATTACATTTTCAGAATTTGTTGACCATCTTCACTGTCTCCTCTATCCATCATAAAAGAGGGGAATGGTTCCTCAGTGTTAATTTATAATGGAACTGGCACTTCTCATGATTAAAGCTGATTAATCAACCCCTCGCCTTTCGTTTTTTTTCCCTGTTTACTGTTGCTTTGCTTCTTCCCTGGAATCTCTTCTGCCAAAATTGCCTAAAAGGCCTTTGTACCATTAAAATAGGGCGGCATGCATAAACTCCACGGCTCCATATATGTCCTGGGGAAAAATATTGTACAACAGTGTTGAATTTTCTCCTTACACATCGTTTTTAATATTGACTGTTATTAATATAAACTCCATATAAACTCCACCGTTATTAATATAAATCATATTGAAACGGCATCCGTTGCCAGAAGAGTAGTGTACTAGCATCTACTTGACTGTCACGGTCCGTGAAACTGCATCTGTACCGATGATGAGCTTGAGATAATTAGCTTCAGTGAGACTAAAACTTGAGTTACATAGAAAATGATCAGGAACTAAATCCATGCAAGGGATCTAGATGTGCTACCTAATTAAAGTTTACAAGCATATTCTTCACTTCCTTTCTCTACATTCTAACCTACCTCGACACAAATCAATCCCGAAGCACCTAATGTACCATTAATGGAAAAAGAAACAAGATGATCATGCATCCTAACGATACATCAATCTAGCTACCTAATCTTCTTCTTCGTCGTCCTCATCATCCAACGTAGTTTGACTCTGATGAACTTGATCAAGATCATGAGGTCCTTGTTGGCACATAATGGCATGGGGAGCATGTCCATTTCCAAAGGATCTAATATGATCCTTGAGGGATCTCTTGTGCTTGAAATCAGACCCGCAAATGCAGAACCACACCTTGCCGCAGTTCTTCTCGTGAGTCCTCCAGTCCCCTCGGACCGCGAAGGGCTTCCCGCACTTCCTACAATCGAAGTGTTTTGGTCCGTGCTTCCTCTTATAGTGCGTTTGTAAGGTCCTGAAGTCCTTCAAGGGCCTCGATCTAGGGTGGTCTATGCTGTTCCTGCATCCTTCAACGCAACAGTAGCACGGCACCCTTAGTATGGATGTCGCCGGCCTTGTGCCTCTCAAGGACTCTGGTCCTCGTCGGTATTGTGATCCGTGGCCCCACATGTGCATCTGCCTCACAGGAGACCACCATCACGTAAAAAAAAATTGTAGATATAGGTTTCCTACTATGCTAAAAGACTTGACATGTGTTATGTCTAGGGAAAAAATCCTATTGATGGGTCGAATTGTTCGCAAACCTGCATATTGTTGTGGCGGTTGAAGGTCTTGTGACAAACCGGACACGAGAACTGAGTTGGACCGACCATGATCTGTGCAGGAGATGGAATCCAATATTGTCCTTCACCTTGCCTCATATTATTTCTTGTATCTGCTCCGGCAGGTTGTGCTGGAGCAGTGCCGCCCAGGGCGATAGTGACAATGCCGTCATGATCTGTTGCATTTGAAGAAGAACCTCCTGGATCATGGTGCCCATGTTTGAGGGTCTTTTGACCTGGAGGGGCAAGTGAGAGTGAGATGAAGTCTTCATCTTCATCTTCTTCTTGCTCAAAGCATAGGCTTTCACTAGAAGTTATGTTTGTGAGTGAGGATGGCATGTTTGATCTATGTTCAATCAAGCAATCAAATAAAAGGGTTCTGAGAGGATTTGAATTTTAGGGTTTTTTTTTGGGTTGGTGGGTTAAGGTTGTATGAGGGAGTGGGGACAAGAGAGATATATTAGAAGATGTGATGGAGTGGTCTAGTAAGTGAAAAATGTACATTCTTTTTTGCAGGGGAGATTTATAGTGAGTTCTAATGAGTTTACAGACATAATGTTTTCATATGTTATGTGCGTGCGATTATATCACTTATTTATAATTTTTATTGTGTATTTTCTCGATTCGTATTTTCTAAGGTAGATAATTCTCATTAATGATCGATGATGTCATAGTACATGATCTGAGTTGATCTACAGTACAATTACTATTTGAAAGTTTGTATTTGGATGCGAAATGACAGTAGGGAGTGAAACTCCGTGTTCTGTTGGTAAAAATAGTTAAATGAGCGAGCGAGCAGGGAAGACAGTTCAGAACTTGTTCATCCCATGAGGTGGACTGTATATGTGAGGTTATTTCATATAATCAAGTGTATATATGTAGGCTGTGAATGAAGTATCTACTATATATGAAAATAAGTACTCTTGTTTGTTCTTTCGTATAACCTTTTGCTATGGTAAAGGATCTAGTGATCTTTATCAGCATAAACCTGTGAGATTAAGAGTTCTATGTCTAACTGATTATTTCATTACTGTCATACAGGTTTACTTCATTCAGTATCCGAAGACTGCAATTGCTTCGAGTTAATTAGGATTTGAGTTGGTTTGGACTCGTAAGAGGTACAAAGCTCTGTGTCTCGTTTTCGGTAATGTACGTCAGTGAACATCAGTTAAACCAGATTCTTTCCGTCATTAGATTATTCATTAGCAGGTGAACCAAGATATACAAAAGAAAACCAGGATTAACGTTGAATAATAATAAAAAGAAAAACAGGATGATACAAGAAAGCGGTAATGGTGAGAGTTGGAGTGGGAATAAAAGAGAGAGCAAAGGGAGGGGTGGGAGGATGGAGTGGAGTGCACGTGGCTGGGGAGATGTGTTAGCCAAATTTGGCAATGGGATAGTGAACCTGAAGGAGACGGTCGACCAGCAAAATTCTTGTTACTGATATAAGGTTCAAAATGGGTTACTTTCATTGATTGTGACCTAATGTTTTTGAAGATTCATTTTTAGATTGTTACGCTTACGTCAGGAAGTCCATGTATGAATCACTTGCAGCAGCTTAATGCGTTTTCATTAATAAGTACTTCCTCCATCCCAATTTGGATTTGACCCGACATATGATTTTATGTGTGTAGAATTTTTATTGAATTTGATAAAAAAAGAAGTATTTTTTTAGTGATAGAGAGACTTACTGTATCAGTTATGAAAGGAGATAGTGAATGCACTGTAGCATATGGTGATCGTTTTGGTTTTTTTTGTATGTGAAAATGTTACAGAAATTGAAAAATATTGAAAAGATTGCAAATAAATTGGTACAGTCCAATAAGAAAAGTGTTGTATGTATATTGGGACGAAGGGAGTATGTCAAAACTAATTCCTTCGTTTCGAAATGAATGCTTTGTCCATAATAATATTCAAAAAGACAAAGTCGAAGGTAATGACCAGCATAATCATGTCCAGTGTGAGCTCTGTGGAGTTCGAGATGTATGCCTTACCTCCGGTATTTTATATTAACCTAAAGATTGTATAATGATGATTTCAATTTCAGACCATGTCGAACTCTTCATCATATGATTGAGAGAAGAATTGCTTACCGGGCCTAACGAGATGAAGACCATGGGCGATCGCATCCGACGAGGCATCTCAATATATCTGTCCCTTGGGCCTCTGTGCATCTGTTCACTGCTTGCAGCTCAGGTCAGTTTCCCATCCTTTTTCCATCTCCATTTTATTAGAATCGTTATCCATTACTCTTAGTAGTAGTATATTAGTATAAATTCAAGTATTGGTGTGTGTTAATTGTTGGTTGCTTTGGTATCTTTAAGTTCAGGGCAACACACTGGGAATTTTGCATCAACCGTGTCTCTCGAGATATGTCTCCCACACATACACATAAACCCAGCAAATAACTGAAAGGGATGTGTCAGCCCCACTTACTGACCCTGTGAAAAATCAAAACTTACCAAATTTGCATAGCAGAAGCCCAGGACACTGGAGCTTGTGCAAGATCAGTCTAAGGTCTGTGCGTGAGACTGACATAGCTGTCAAGATAGTGTAGTAGTAGTAGTATATAATTAACCAATGTAGATAAGACATGATCATCGACAGGTTCCAGATATAACGTCTCAGGAACGATACTGTGTGTCGACGATGAACATGTTGTTTAGAGTACAGAACCTATATCAGGTACAAAGAGTTGAACAAATGACAACAAATACATCTAAGAACTTTTGTTACTTCATTCAAGATTAGTTGGTTTTATGTTAAAACCCAGAGTTTTAATATAATGTCATGGTCAATATCACATGTGCGGGTCTAAGGTCCGCTTACACTTTGTGATATCCGAAATCATCTGTTCGTGCTACTTGCGCAAAGGCGTTCCCGTAATTCTACATTATGGTACTCATTGTCATTTAATTTTGAGTTAGAATACAAGAGATCTGAATCGTTTGGAAAAACCAAACAGCACACTCCGATTCTCATCATCAAGTCGTTGAGCTGCTTGGATCACCAGAACTGAAACACTCGTCTTTTACTCATGGACAAGCCCAGATATGGAATTCGGCCATTAAAACAAGGATTCGAGAATAGACAAAGTCGTATAACTGCTCTTGTGAGGCCGGCTAACTACCGATAGTGAGATGCGATTTTGTCTTTTTTAGGTCTTTGTTGTCTGACTTGGTACGACCGGCGCGGAATATGATTTATAGGTTAACTTTACACCATAATCGAGTTCGGTTTTGATTTCGCGTACATGGCTCATGCTTGGGCTTGACTCAGAAGCCCAGCCCACATTTGAATTTGTTCACCGTGGTCCATTTGTTCTAGTCACATCGCCCCTTCGGCCCTTATCCATACAAATAATTTGTCAAAATTGTCACCAACAGAAATTTAAAAGATTTCACGTTTGTAGACTTGCAATCCATCTAAAGAAATGTTATCTGGTTACATATTTTATTGATAACCTAGATAACCTAGATAACCAACAGATATTAATAACACAAATTTCTTTATGAAGGTACTGAGTATGTGATTAATAATACTACAAATCACTGACTTAAGTAATTAATCAACCTAGATAACCTCAAATTTGTTCTTATACACTTCTTTCATCCCATTATAGTTGTTGCGTATTAATCCGACATGAGAATTTAGACGAGTGTTGAATTTGTATGGATTTTGATAAAAAAATGATATTTTATTTTTTTTATGATAGGAGAGTTTACCGTATCAATTGAGAAGGAAGTTAATGAATATACTGTATCAAATGACATTAATTTGTTAGTTTTTTATGTTAAAAGATTATAAAAAATGAGATAGTGAAGTTAGTAGAGTTTTTTATGTTAATGGGTATATCGAGATTGATTATAGAAAAATAACCTTTTTTTAAAATGAGTCAATTAAAAAAAATATATTAATAATTAAGATGGGACGGATGGAGTAAGTGACGTGGTACCAACTCGAGACATACGGTTCCATGGAATAAAAAAGGAATCAATTGAAATGTACAGTATAAAATATTCCTTTTATTCTTTAAAAAACAGGAGTAAACATTTTTTGGGTAGTACACTAATGCACAGAGAAAATAAGGTAGTACATGAGAGGATAAGATCCTGGCTACCTCGATGGCATTAGACATAGCATAGGAGAATTTGGAATATGCTGCAATTGTAAGAACAACACAAGTCCCTTTAGTTGCTCTTGGCAAGGTAATAGATTATCAAACGCTTTAGTATATGGACTTTTGTTACAATTACCCAACGTTATTAGAGTAACACTTGCATACTCATAGGCTCTATCGTACCGTGAAGTGCACATAAGAAGCATGTAAAAGGTGAATCAATGGAGGATTGAAAAGGTCGTTGTACTTTTAACCGTATCGAAGTATTGAATAGAACCGATAAGAAAGTTAACCCAGATAGAATCGTACACGATTTGACATCAATTTTGCGTGAAATGAACTATAAAAGAATAACATTATTCATATAAAGTCGTACACAAAATTACTACATATATATAGAATCATTCAGATCTAAAAATCCTTTATTTATTTATCAAAGAGTACGATTGAATATGACAATCGTGTTTCTATCTAACCTATAAACCTATTGATAGGGGGATTAAACAATGAACTCTTTCAAATTGATGTCCAATTCATCTAAATCGTGGAAGAGTCGATGATGAGTTATTCAGAAATCCTCAACAGCGAAGAAGATCTCTATGAGATGTGGCGACCCTTGAAGAATATGAAGAGCCAGGATTGAAAACATGGAATAAATAAAATAAAATGCAATAAAAGGAAGCAAGGGGACGCGGCTTGCTGGAGCAGGTGAAATCCACGCTCCTCGTCTCATACTTGGGCCCACACCACACTCCCCAACCTAATCCCTTGATTAATTGTGAAGAAAAAAATGGAGAGAAAGAATATTCCGTTGTTTTGAACCAAGGGTTAATCTCACGGAAAAATGTTGACAGTGCTATTTATAAAAACGTAATCGACAATTGATGAAATTTATGGTCAATTTAAACATATGAAACATGGATACTGAAAAAAATGTACAGATTTTTCTTATCAATCATCATCAATAATAAGTAATTAACCATTCAATGAATGAGAGAAAAAGTGTTCAAAAATGATTATAGAAAAAAAGAAGAATAAAAAAACACATACAAATAATCTCACAATCTTATCGTTGTGTTTACATAAAAAGGTTATTTATTGATGTTTTTATGTGTCAAACCGTTGATTTCATGTGTCAAATGGAGTTATTATTGAGATAACTCCATTTGACTCAAAAATTTATGAGCTTATGAAATGTATGTTATAACATATAAATGTCTAGTAATAAATGAGTGATTGAGATTAAAACAACATAATGAAGGGATGAGATTGAAATGCGAGTTTTTAATCTTAATCATTCGTCTTTTATCATTTAATTTCAATCATTCATTTATTATTAAATATACTTATGACATTATGCCATGATATATACTCCCTTCTTTCATAATTTGTTATAGAAATGATAACGAATTTCTAATGTAGAATGCATGACTATCTCTAACGAATTTGTCATAGAACTTTATACTAGTAGTAATTAACTTAAATTACATACTTTGATAACAAGTTAAGTAAAAATATTTCCTCCTTTTTTTGAAAATAAAAATATTTTCTCCTTACAATATGAAGATAGAACTTTTGGAATACACATAAATCAGCATGTATAGTTGCAACTTAGGGCGAATCGACATATAGTTAGAATCATATCTCACGGGAATCGGATCAAGGCAAAAAACAAGGCTTGCTGATAACCATGTCACATGTTTTTCTTTTCCATTAATATGTACTCTGAATCAGAGATTCCTGATCTGCTATTCAGACACAAACAGATGCAAAAAAGCGAATCATGCGAGATAAGATCAATGGTTCTTATCCACAAATAAAATAATCAAGAAAGAAAGAAAAACAGTTTCTTAAAAAAAAAAAAAAAAAGAAGATGAAAGAAACTCTGTGGGTTTTGTGCGGTGTCATAAATTCGACAGCAAGAGAGAGAAAGAAGCGAGACGGAATCGCACCTCGGAATATTCACCCACTCTCTTCCCCTCCTGTAATGAAAAAGAGCATCTTGACCAATGCTAGCTATATTCTCGTTGAAATAACTTCAAAAATAAAATCACGATTTTATCCACTAATCCTGCATATGCAGTAAAACAAAAATAAAAGAAAATTTGTCTCATGCGATAGATACCATCCTCTATTTAACATAAATCACTACTCCTATATATTATCTTTATTTCATAATTATTATAATATTTTTTTATTATATTATTCAATATATAATTTGAGGAGTTTCGTTATTCATCTAAACGATACGATTTAATTTTTCAATTGACATTCTGTTATAATACATGACGTTTACTAGTATTAATATTTCATGATATTTTTTTAAAAATAATGTTTGATAGTCCCGCAATATCGATTAAAGCTTCTAGTGTCATGCATATCCGTAAAAAAAATTATAGTCTTTTTGGGATGGAGGGGATAGTTGTGACAACATCTGCATAATACACTCCGTTTTAATTTGGATAAAATCATTTAATCCAACACGTAATTTTATGTACGTTGAATTTTTATGAAATTTGACGAACAAAGAATAGTTTTTAATGATAATGGGATTTATTGTACTAGTTATGAGATAAAAAAATGTGAATACTATAACGGATGATGATTGTTTTGAGATTTTTTATGTGAAAAAATTACTAATATTAAAAAAAATTACAAATAAATTAAAATATATTTTAATTTAAGATAGATAAAAATATTTTATTCCATGTATACTATAGTTTCTTTGCTATCGAGATACAATACACACAGATGCAGCTACTACTTGGTCGTTGCTGTGATTGCGATGCCTTTTCACTTCACGCTAAGTCGAGTTATGAATCGAGCCTAATCGAGCCTGAAATAGAGTAGTTGAACATTACCATGTAAAGAGTTCATAAAGAGATAAGTTTATGATCTTTTTATAATGTCAAAACAAATATCTCTCAGTCCCAAAAAGATTACATTATTTTGATCGGGGATATATAACGATAGAAGATTTGATCAATGTTACAGAACGATCAAACATTATTTTTTATAAAGATATCGTGAAACATTAATAATAGTAAACATTGCGTACTATAATCGTGGGTCAATAGTGAACATTACGTATAGATGAATAACGAACGTTCACAAATTACGTGTTGAATAATACATGGAGAGAAAAACATTGCAACTATTATGGGATAGAGGTAGTACTCCGTAACATTAAAATTTTTATGGATTAAGAGCAAATTCAACCATGAGTTATATGTGATATTGTATATATAATTTGAAATTAAAATAAAAAAAATGACGCTTCAATCATGATCCAAAAGTGATGTTAAAATAGAATTAAGATAAAATTGACTCGATATTTGAATCCAAAGATAGATATAGCTATCCTTATCATATCATCAATAATGATTATTTATCAAGTTTACTCATTTTCAAAAAAACTTAAAGGTTATAATTTACTTATCTAATGAAGAAACATATAAAAATCTGCTTAAAAGATTTAGTACTCCATCCGTCCCAAAAGAATGCACCAGTTTGACTTTTGACACGTGCTGATGCAAACTTTGATTTATATTATGAGACGATTAAACATCACTTTTCGTAAAGTTATCGTGAAACACAAATGATATTTTAAGTTATGTATTTCAAGCTTGAGCCAAAGACGTAATTATTTTACGTCGTTAAGACGAATAACGATGTTTCTCATAATATGCGATGAATAATACAAAAAATGAAATGTTGCATTTATTTTGGGACTGAGGGAGTAGGATATAAAGAGAAAAAATCCGATAAAAAAAATATTGGGTATAATTTTGAAAAGTTTATGATGTGTACAAAAATTTAATGAGAAGTTTATAAAAAATAATGTTGATACCGATATTGTACTTAAATAAATAAAAAAGACGAGATCGAAACAAAATTTGTTCGAAATGAAATCATTTAGATATAAAATATAACTAAACAATAGAATAACAGTTCTTTATTAACGACTAGACTTTGCTTGTATAATATTTTGCTCTAATCGATAGTTGATTTTTTTTTTTTCGAAAAATGACCCTAACATTCATTTTTTGAACAATATTCACAAAAAAATACACACGCGATTTTATTGTCACAAACATACAATTTGCTCCAATCTCTCTCTCCACCATCTCCGCCGCCGCTTCGTTCTTTCTCCATCATCTTTGCCATCACTTCATCATCTCCGCCACTCTCCTCTCCGTTCCTCGTCGTCAGCGTCGTCGACATCCCCTTTCTACTCATCTCCTCAGATGATCGGAATCTGGTGCATTCAAACTGAAGAACTTGAAGCTTTGGTCGAAGAACTCGTTGAACTTGCAGTTGTACTCGACGGAGGAGGAAAAACACTTGCTGTTCTCCGCCATCGAAGTGACCGAAATCGTCTCTTTTTCGTCTCATCCTCCAATCTCATTTATCTCAAATTTGTCTTATCTTCCTACATTTATTCCCAACTCACTAGACCCCTTTTTTTTGTCACAAGTTCTCCGTATTGGACTATGTTAAACATATGAGTTCTTGTTTTCACCCGTTCCCTTTGTCTTGGAAGGAAAAGATACTTGTGGGGTATATAAAGAACTCTGCTTAGCTTTGTGAGGATTGATTCCTTGTGAAGATATTGACTGATTTCTGATATAGAAGTTGGAATCAAATGGATGAGCTTTTATGTACTGTTATAGAGTACGGTTGCCATGGACTCTGCTTTGGTCCATTGATTTCATATATGTTTGCCTCTCATTTTGGGGTCAAACTTCAAAGCTGGAGAAGGAAAACCAGGTAATCAATGGCAGCATACCCCTTTCATGATAGCAGGACTCGGTATTTATTTGTGCTCAAGCCTCAAATCACATGTGATTCTTTGATATGTAATTTTGATAACTTTAATGCACATTAAAATGAAATGATTGGAACAATGTGATTTATTTGAATTATTATTTTCGTCCATGATTTGAGTGATGTTTTAGTTGTTGCTTTTATCTGAGTGTTGTTTTATTTATTCATATGTTCTATTTTTTTTTACATGCGCTCTATTTTATTCGAGAACATACGTTCTATTTCATTTTTATATATACGTTCTGTTTCGTTTGTTCATGCTCTTTGTTACATTTTTTGGGAGATGTCAAGATCTGATTGTGCATAATCTTATATCAATATTATGTTTCATTTTATATTCTTGCGCACTGTTTCATTTGTTCATACGTTCTATTTCATTTATGTATGCGCTCTGTTTCATTTGTTCATGCGTTCTGTTTTGAAACAAAGCGTAAGAACATGAGATTTGTTTCAATTTTGTATTGGCGCTCTATTTTTATTTTTTATCATGCGTTCTATTTTGATTTTATTCAGACGTTTTTTATATTCCGACGACGTGGTCGGATTCCGATGAAGATTCCAATAATATTTCAAATTCCGGCCAGGTTCCGACGACGTGGTCGGATTCCGATGAAGATTACAATAATATTTCAAATTCCGGCAGGATTCCGACGAAAATTATGACTGCGGTTGGATAATGATATGGGTTGGGGTCAAGATGAGAATATGGTTAGGGATTTAAATGTAATGAATGAATTATATGTTTTTGCAATTTTGATTCCTTATGTATCGTTTTGGTATTTTTTTCAAGTTTTTATATGTTTGGATAATTTCCTCATTTTTTTACTATTTATATTGCATTATATTCTTAGATTAACAATCGCTAAACTAACATTGTCATATTTGGTTGAAATCACATTATTGATATTTGTAAAACTTAAATTTGGCCCAAAACTTAAATTACTATTGATAAGAAAAAAATTGCTTACTCTGTCAAGTTGTAGATGTATTTATAAAAGAACTTGAGACGTTTATTGTTGTATTTGTGATAGAATTTGAGAAGTTTGTAGTGATAATTTTTTTTTTGGATCACTACCTCCGTTAAAATGTGAAAAAAAAATTAAAGGGTTTAGGATTTGTGTGTCTTAACACACCGTGTGTTAAGGGATAAAACAATGATTCAAATTAAAACAATTGAGATGAAGGGTTGAGATTGATCATTTATCTATGTGCTTAAATCTCAATCGGTGGATCACCACTTGACACACCGTGTGTCAAGTCATACATTCTCTTTTTCCAACATTAAAATGTAAAATATTATAAATGAAGTGAAGAAGTAACCAAGAGCGTTTTATAACGATCAACTAAAAAAAAATATTTATATTATATTTTGTGAGAGAATTTGAGAAGTTGTTTATGATAAGTTTTTGAGAATATATCATAAAACATTAATGAAAATATTAATGGAGGATTAATAAAAAAGGTATATATTTATATTATAAATTTATAATGATAAAAATATTTTTTATTATAAATTATAACTATAATTACGTCAATTTTAACACCAAATTCGGACTTGTGCTGACAAGGAATTAAACACGATATGGAACCAATTAGAGAATATTCTATCGGCGAAAGAAAAAATCAGTGAGTAATATTTTCCTTTCGATTTTCAATTCAACAAAATTAAAAATTAAAAATGGGAGAGGAAAAAGGAGAGATCCCATTGATCCCATCCCTTACATAAAAGATTCGTCCGGTACGCGACGTCTCGACCTCGAGCCACCCAATTCCATTCCCACCCCAAACCCCCTTCCTGTCATCTCTCTCTCTCTCTCTCTCTCTCTCTCTCTCTCTCTCTCTCTCTCTCTCTCTCTAGTTTAGTTTAGCTTGAATTATTTGCTTCCTCCTCAAGTTTATTCCTTCACCAGATTCCCCTCAGATCCCTTTATCCCTCTCCTTCATCTTCATCCTCATCATCAACAAAAATTGAACACCAACAAATTGAACACAAATAATCCTTTATCATGGATTTTAGAGAGAATCTGCAAAAATGTCGAGAATACATCGAAGCACTCGAGCTCGAGCGACAGAAGATACTCGTCTTTCAGAGAGAACTCCCTCTTTGTCTCGAACTCGTCACAAAAGGTAACGGTAGTTTGATTAAACTTTTTACCCCTATTTTTTTTCTGGGTAATTTTAATTTTTTCTGCATACATCTGGTCCTTCTCAAACTCTGTCCGCGATTGGAATAGAACTTTTTTCCATCTAATTGGTTGAAAATGGGTTGTGTTGTTTGTGTGTAGCGTTGAAGGCGTACAAGCAGCAGTTACTGGAAGCGGCGACGGGGACGGCGACGGCGACGGCGCAATCGGAGTATTCGGAGCAGACGACGACAAGCGACCGCCCGGTATTGGAAGAATTTATTCCGATCAAGAGAACGTCGTCGACGGAGGCCGAGGAGGTGGAAGAAGAGGAGAGCGAGTCTCATCGGCGGCGGAGGGAGAAGAATGATGAGGGTGGTGAGAATGGGAAGAATTCGGATTGGTTGAGTTCTGCTCAGTTGTGGAATCAAACCACAGAGTCTTCACCGGTGACAAACACCACAGCCAAGCAGGTTTGCTCATTTTCTGGAAGATCCCTTTTATTGATTTATTTTTGATATTTAGATAATGTTATTTTATTGGTTTAATACTTCTAATACTAACTATTGCTGCCAAAAAATAGTTGTACTCCTCATTACATCAAGATGATAAAAAAATCGATTCTCTTCCCGGTAGAATAAGTGACAGATGTTCGATTCACTTGAGCAGAAGTCTTAAGTTCTAATCTTATGAGCAGAAAGTACTTTTCAGATTGGTCTAATCTGTCCTGAATCTAGACCCAATTGAATTTTTCATCTGAATAGACCATCCAAATGAGTTCTAATCTTATGAGTAGAAAATACTTTTTTCAGATTGGACTAATCCGTCCTGAATCCAGATTCAATTGAATTATTTCAAATCTTTTGTTTGATGCCTTCACCTATTTTATATGACAATATATTTTTTTTCACAGGAAAATAGGCCAAGAAAGGTTGCTGTTGTGGAAGTGAAGAACAACGGAAGCGGCGCATTCCAGCCGTTTCAGAAGGATAAAACCGCAGCCAAAACGACAGTGGAAGCCCCCGTGGCGGTGGCACCAGCAGCATCCAGCTGTTCCACGGCCGAGAGGGTGGAGGAAGAAGGCAGTGGTAGCGCAACGAAGAAAGATAGCGAGAAGGGAGGACAATCGTCGTCTCATAGGAAGGCGAGGCGGTGTTGGTCACCGGAGCTACATAGGCGGTTCATCAATGCTCTTCAGCAGCTTGGTGGTTCACATGGTGAGAATATATATATGGTTAGTCCAGTATTTTATGCATGATTAACACTTGATTAGGGTTAATCTGATTGGTTTGGAGAAATGTTAATCGGGTGATCATTTATCCTTCAGTTGCAACGCCGAAGCAGATTAGAGAGTTGATGAAAGTTGATGGACTAACCAACGATGAAGTGAAGAGCCATTTACAGGTTTGATCACTTTCGGCCCCAATTTTTCTAATGCATTATTGTTGATTAATTGTTTGTTTGTGAATGGAATCTCCTATGACGGTGCATAATCCTATATTCTAATCGGGGTATCTTCGTGGTGATTTCAAGGTATCTGCGATTTGACTATGTCTAACAAACATTATATATTTGTGCTATCCAGCAGTGGATTTTTATCTATCTCTAACTTGTCCCACCATTCGGGCGCTCTTCGTTTTTCGAAAAGGTAGATTACTATCCGCAAAAAATGAGCAGTGGATTTCGAATCTTGTGACTTTCTAATCGTTCTGTGATCATATCATGTATGTTAAATAATGAGTAGCGGATTTCAAATCATGTGACTTTCTAATCGCTCTGTGATCATACCATGTCGAGGAACCTAGTGCATCAAAACTCATTCTTACTATATGCTTGAGTCTAGTTATGTGTGAGAGACTGACTATTATTTGGTTAGTGAGGCTCTCGAGTTCAGGAGATGCTCTTCCTTTGTCAATCTTGTTTTGCTTCTACCCGCGTTGTTTCTCAATCGAACTATTGAGTGTGTTGTCAAAGTTGGCATCAGATGCTATGTGGCCGTTGGTCTCATAGCGCAAGAGCTCTCCCTCGCTTCCTGGTTTTGCCAAATCAAATGCTGTATCTCTTGGCTGTTTGAGCCGTGTTCATTCTTGTCTATTCATCTTCTCGTCCTTTGCTTAAGTTCTACGAACTGAACTTGATCATAACATGGTATTCGAACTCGCATAGCTTGAGGGTCGATCGAGTTCAAATCCTTCTAAAATTAGAATATTTTTTAGACATACTCCTTGACTTTTTACAAGGATAAGGTAAGTTTTCGAGGAAGCTTTTGAGTGAGATTAGTTAGGATATGTGCCTCGTCCACATTCATGGAGAAAATATGCCTCGTTCACATAAATGAAAACTATATGCATATTGTGTCCAAATACAGTGTGGAGCTGGTCATGGTATTGGTCATGATAGAGCATTTCTTTATCCTAGTTTATGGTGAATTTTGACTTTGATTTTCTCTCTTTTTCTTATGAAAGATGACATTGTAGTGATAGTTGATGGTGATGTGCCTTAGTGCCTACCCATGTTTGACCTTTTACATGCAACAATTCAGTAGATTAGATAAAATATGCGAAGGTGGCCTAAAGCTTATGTTATTTTCATCGTATGCGTCTTGCAGAAATATCGGCTTCACACCAGAAGACCGGCTCCAGCGAGCAATGCCAATCCGCAAGCTCCTCAGTTTGTAGTCGTGGGCGGCATATGGGTACCTCCGCCTCCAGAATATGCCACCGGAGCCACCATTGGGGGGGAACCAGTGGGCGCTGCTCCACTCTTTTCGCCAGTTGCAGCACCGCCTCCACATCCTCAGTCATCTGCCGTGGGGAACCAATCGACTACTTGTGATGATCGGGGAAGCCAGCAGAGTAATGGAGGCCATGCACATACTTCTAAGTCGTCGTCTACATCTTCGTCAGCTCAGACACCTTTGGCATCTCCTGTGTGTTAACAGCGAATAATTATCTAAGCGAAGACGGATTCAATGTGTGATCAAGGAGGTGTTGTTTGTGTACTCCGATGAGAGATCAATATGATATATGATAGAGAAGGATAGAACTTGTTGTATGTTCATGATGATGTATGATCCTTGTGTAATTGAATCTGTGACTTCTGTTGAACTTAAACCTCATGCCAGTCAGACTACAAGGTGTCATTCAATCTGAAGTTGAATGATCCTTGTTTTTGCTATGCGCTACTGCCGTTTCATACTTCTACAAGGGTTGATAATCGTTTTTTGCGCCCGAGGTCCTAAGGAATATGTGGTATTGCTACTCCTTACTGAAAAACTCTAAATAAATAATAGAAAGTGAAAATCAACAATGAAATCAAAATCATTTTTTAAAATAAAATGATTATGAAAAGAAAATCTTGAATATTGTATTAAAATGAAACAAGAATTAAAAAACCTCTTTTTTATTTTTTGTTTTTATTTTATGTATGGGCTTAGGGAGTATGTCATGATATAGACGTGTCTAATAATAAATGAATAATTTAGATTAAAACAATATAAATCAAGGGTTAAGATTAAAATATTTTTTAATTTTAATAATTTATTTTTCATTATTTAATTTCAACAATTCATTTTTTACTAGATACACCTGTACACTTTATTTATTTATTTAAGAAACAAAAATCGAAAGCAAACAAATATTTTGATTTCATCGGTCATTGACATGAAAACAAAAAACAAAAAACAAGCTATCGAAATTGATAACTATGATGCGGATTTAAGTGCTGTAACAAAGAAGGGCTGTCTACTTGGATAATATCAAACCCCTGATTAAAAGGTTGTTGTAAAGCTTATCGCTTAACAAACTATAATGGATCAGCGGTATTTTCATTAACACTATTTAACAGTACAAATAAAGCAAGCGAATACGGAAAACGTGAAGAAAGGTGAACTGATACGTTGAACATACTCCTACACATTGCTACAAATAAATCCCTACACGCCATTAAAATAATGGACGAGAAGTCTCTGGACAGAATATCCTTCACAGGAAGGAAATATCAGCAAATGCTCGACCAAAGCAATATCGTATTTTATCCCAAATTATAGTTGTGGCTCGAAATCTAAATTGCAACGAGACATGCATAACATCTTGGTTCAAAAAATACGT
>JAOVYX010019172.1:0-48399 GCA_035668315.1 Drosera spatulata
GGCAATGTAGAATTTTCTCCTGGCAAAGAGCATGACTCCTCAACTATCACAGACCAAAAGTCTCGCTTCCATATTGGGATGGCAGCTGATCTCTTCATGTATGTTCTTTAACTTTGATGTTATGTTCCTTGGACTTAATTGTGTGTGCTGTGTGTGTTTTATGCACTCAGTTACTGTTTCATCTGAGTTACATGTCTCACTCCTCGTCAACTTTGTTTAGTGGGAGGTTCTCATACTGCGTTTTCGTTGTTTGTACCAATAGATACCTAACATGGTGCTTATTCCATTCTAACAACCTTGCTTTTTGAAATCGGAACAAGTCGTAAACCCATATGCCATGGATCAATTCATTGCCTTCCTCTATCGGCCTCTGAGGTAATTAGAGGGAGGACGAGAGATTTTAGAGGTTTTAAGTACCTTAGATATGAGTCACGGCATTAGCTTCTCCTTTTGGTTGGAACCTTTGTGCAATGTGCCTATTTTAACTCCTTTAGTCTTTGTTTCTCGTAGTCTCATCTTTATCTCTTCGCTCATATCTTTAGGTTCATAGTTCTTAACCTCACTTAACTCAAGGCTGTACACTTTCTCCACCGCCATCTTTCTTTTCTCGTGGATCCCCATCTTTTATTCCCTTAATGAACTAGTTTCTTTTAGAGAAATTGTATTCTAATTCTTGGAGTTGACTAGATATTTGCAGAGATTTGTCGCTAATGTTAATTATCCTACGTTCTCTTGTTCTTTTTACCTTTTAGAACCGTATTCTTGCATTATGTTGGATGCTGGTGGTTGTGTCAATGCAGCAGTGGTTCAGTGGGCCTTCTCTAATTGCTATTTGTTGTGATTTTGTGCATAAGACTTGTTGCCAATGGTTGAAATGGAATTATGAACGAAATTAATCTTTTTTCTCAGGTGTGATGTGGGTTTTTTGCTGTCATCATTATGCAAAAGATCAATACAAACTCGTGAGGGTGTTATCATAAAGGCCTTGGACTGCAATGCTGCGATTGCTAGCCGGGATACTCTAGCCAAGACGGTCTACGCCCGGTTATTTGATTGGTATGCATATTGTATTACTTCAGTTGATAAAGTTGATTATCTTGCAGAATGCGTATCTAAACCAATCCCCTATTTCAGGCTTGTAGAGAAAATTAATCGTTCTGTCGGACAAGATCCACACTCACAAGTACAAATAGGACTTCTGGATATATACGGGTTTGAGTGCTTTAAGCTTAACAGGTACTTTTGATTGTCTTGATGTTTACATTTTTTTTCCACATTGGGTGTCAGCAGTTCATGTTCATATTCTTTGGAGCTATTTCTTGCTTATGTCATTCTGTTAATTGAATCACACATCTTTTTTTTCTTCTTCTTTTTTTCAAGTATCTTCTAGCGGATAATTTATGCATTTTCTGGTGCCATAGAGATATTGCTTTATCCATGTAATATACTCCCTCCGTCCCATTAACTTTACAACATTTTGATTTTGCATGTGTGTCGATGTAAAGTTTGACACGCGTACAATGACGATGAAACGTAGTTTTTTGTAAATTTATCGTGAAACTTCAATGGTTGTATAAATTACGCATTTTAACCTAATACATGTTGTGGACGATCAGATGTGATTTGATATGAAACGAGATTTATATTCATGTGTATAGAATAGTGTAAAATACGTATATGTTATAAAGTTTATGGGACGGAGGGAGTATATATTTAGTTTGATGGTTTTTCCATACTTGAGACTGATCACGTAGTGTCTCTTTGACCCCTTGTCTTGAGATTGACCAATTGTCCTAAATCATGCTTAAATCATCTGTGGTTCTCATTTTTTTCTTTAACTTAATTATCCAAGATCTCATCATCCTACGTATCATCCGTAATACATATATGCGGATTGTTTCTTTGGACAGCTTTGAGCAGTTCTGCATTAATTTTGCCAATGAGAAGCTGCAGCAACACTTCAATGAGGTGCATACTTATCTGTATTTGTTTGTGCATTTGCGATTGTTTTTTTTTTTTTTTTTTTGGGTTCTTTTGGTGTCTAAGTCCTACTTTTTTCTGCAGCATGTGTTCAAAATGGAGCAGGAAGAGTATCAAAGAGAGGCCATAAACTGGAGCTACATTGAATTCATAGACAATCAAGATGTTCTAGATTTGATTGAAAAGGTTTTTCTCCTTCATTGGGATATATTCCGCTATCTATATATACAGTGAGGGTAGCCAGCTTTCCTATCCGGGAACATACGGGAAAGACTTATGGTCAGCACCATCCCTTGAGAAATTGACAGTTGCATGAACATTATTGAGTATATTTGTGCATATAGAATTCAATTTCAGGATCATGAGTAAGTCATGCATTGATAATTTCTGGGTGCGCATCTTACCCTAAGTCCTATAAGCAATTTTATTTTCAGAATTCTATTCTATAGTCAATAGCAATATGTTTACCGTAAGTTCCAAGCAAGATCTATAAGAACGAATTCTGCATTTGAAGTTAAGTGTTTCAAGATTACATACTCAGGTTTTGAGAAACATCAAAAGGTTACCTTTCTAGGATGGAGCTGGAAGAAACAATGGCACTGGTTATGCATCTATCTCTTTCTAAACGAATGACTTAAGAGTGTTAATCGGGTCGGTTCAGTTTAATCAATTCGTTTTTTTTTTTTTTTGGGTTTGGTTTTTACAACCCAAAACCAAAACCGAACCGATTAATTCGTCGGTTTGAAAATCAAAACCAAAATCATTTATTAAACGGTTTGATTTTTTCGATTTTTAAACGGTTTTATTTGTACGGTTATTTTGCGGTTTTTTACGGTCTCGACTTAAATATTTTGAGATTTTAATTATATATATCGTTTATTAAAATAATTTTATAAATTTTTACTACACATGTTTGCAAAAATAAATTAGATATATTGAATTAAAAAAAAAGACATAAATTATACTAGAAGTATATGAACCAATGATTTTGTTACTAACCAAATAAAAAATATTTCGACCAAAAAAATAAAAAAATATGATCGAAGGTTTTTATTTTCATTTCTCGCAAAAAATAAAAATAAAGACAATATTCATAATATTAAGTATATTAGGTTATCTTAGGTTTAAAATAATGTAATATGTTTGATATTTAAGTTTAACAATCTTATGTAAAACAATTATGATAATTATTTTAAACGGTTCGGGAATCGATCATAAACGGTTCGATTAATTGGTTTATCATCGATTCAGTTTGGTTTTAAATCGCGATTTCATTTCGTAAACCAAAACTGAATCGTTTAATAATCGATTCGGTCAGTTCGATTTCAATTTTCGTTTTAACAGCCTTAGAATGACCGAGTACAAGCACCCACTGGCAAATTGAGTGCTGTGCACATGAATACATGCTTTCAAGTTATGCTGTACTCTCATGGACTACCGTGCATGATTGTCAAGCATGTAAACATGTATAGAGTTAGTGGTGCAGTAGCCTGAATGGACCATATCTGTCAGAGTGTCATCGTTGCTTCAGGGACAGTTAAGAAGCATTTGGTTTTATCCATTCCTGTGTCTTGTTTTTTGATTGCTGAGAAAGTAAAGAAAAGTAAGATGCTGCTAAGCAAAAACAATATCCTGTATACACATACACATGCATACAAAAATGCAAAGGTTCTTCAGAAGCAATCCATTAGCTGCTCCATTTGTGGAATAATACTTTATATCTAAACAGATTTTACTTAGTATGAGATATCTATGGCACTTTTTTTGGGCGCTTGCTTTACATGGATATGAGACGTAACGTAATGTAGTATTGCACACAACATCGAGATGTGTCTTATAATACACACACACACACACATTCTATTGATGTTTTTATACTTGAAATGTAAGTTCATATCGAAGTGGAAATTTATGAGACGAATAGTTAGATTCTGTGAAATGGTGATGCGCATTTTGTACAGGCTGTTAACTTTTTTGGCAATTCAACTGTCTATGTTCGGGCGAGTACCATTTTGTTATGATTTTCTAGCCACACTGTTTTTTGTCTTTGGGCTGATACTAAGTCATCCATGTGATCTGGTACTCGGTGGTTTGTCTTGACTATTTGTTTATGCAAACCAAATTTCTTTTGGTTTTTTACTTTTTAACATTCAGTGGGCAATAAGAATTTTATTTTTGTGATTGCAACTTGCTTGTTTATGTATCTTTTTGGGGTTGTAAGTATGCATGCATGTGTGTTTATGTTCCAAATTCTGCTTTCATTACTGGCATCTAGAGTTCATTGATAAACTTCAGAGCAAAAAAAGGAATGAATGAATTGAAATGAAGTTTATGCGGACCAAGGCTGTTAACTTTGTTTATCAGACTCTATCAATTACCCATGGGTCTAATAATCAATCTTCTGTTTTGGAAATTTAACGAAATACTATGAATGGGTGGAATTGGCAATTGGAGACAGATGGGATAGGTAAAATCACAAAATAGAGTGGACAGAAGACATCATAGTATTGTGCAGGTGTTGGGTACAGAAGAACTACATTTCGCCAGACAGTGAACAATATTTGCATAGTGGGCCTAGGAATAATCATAATTGGGATGATTCTTCTTCTAGAATATTACAATGTCAAGAAGCTGGTTAGATTATCCATTATACAGTAACTGTTTCGTGTATGTTTGCAGTAAATGTCATGGATGCCACTTTGTTGGGGGCTTTTCTCCTTTTTATGGAAATATTTTTCTCATAATTTTGTTCTTGATTGTGCAGAAACCAATTGGGATCATTGCACTCTTGGACGAGGCTTGGTACAATTTCAGATTATCTCTTTGAATTGGTGCGTACTGCTTATGGAACTCTATACATATATTTTATTCTTATCCTGATTCTTCCATTTATGCAGCATGTTCCCGAGATCCACCCATGAGACGTTTTCGACCAAGTTGTTCCAAAATTTTCAGTCACATCCAAGATTGGAAAAAGCAAAGTTTTCCCGTACGGATTTCACTGTGGCACATTATGCTGGAAAGGCATGATTTAACAAAAGCAAGTTCTTTGGTCTTTAGGTTGGGTTCAGTTGACACTTTATCTTATATGATCAATTAATGCAATCTTTCCACAGGTTACTTACCAAACAGATACATTTCTTGACAAAAATCGTGATTATATTGTCATGGAACATTGCAATCTTATGTCCTCTTCAGAGTGCTCTTTTATTGCTGGTCTGTTTCCTTCAATGCCAGAGGAGTCTTCACGGTCGTCATACAAATTTTCTTCTGTAGCCGCAAGGTTTAAGGTATGCTGCCACCAGGGTGGTGGAATTTTTAGTATTTAATGAACAAAAAGTATGTCTTAAAAGAAAATCTTTACCACCCTTTATGCATTAGGGGCTAACATTTTCTTGAAACTTCAGAAAGTGTACTTGTAGGTGCTAATTCAATGTGATCAACGATATCATAGTTAAACATGCTCAGTTCTGCATTTGAAGATGAAAGTTTTTAAACAGTTTGAAATGTTATGTCTGGCTTTCTCGAAGAGTAACATGTGTGTGCTATATTCAATATGTTTCACAATATCATAGTTCTAGAAAATGAAAAGGAGTGGTTCAATCATAGTAGGACACAACAAGAGCAATAGATATGAGTGTGATGATTAATTTCTAAGATAAATTTGTTGATCAAAATTTTGAGAAGCATTACATAAAAAAGAACTGCTGTACATTCAGAAAGGATGCTTTGTTTAAAGCCTTTAGCTTTGATGTGTATGGTTATACTTGGGCATTTCTGCTCTATTTCTGTGCTTTTCGCGGTTTTCTAGATTTTGTTCCATAAGGAACTTTGATTGCTGAAACGTATGCCCATACCCAAAAAAAAAAAACGCTGAAACGTATGCCACTGGATTGTTTATGTTAGTTAACACATTTAGAAGCTATCTCTTAATCTTTACATCTTCTGTGTTTCCACCCTTCTTTTCATGTGTAGCAACAACTTCAAGCACTAATGGAGACCCTCAATTCAACCGAACCTCATTATGTTCGTTGTGTGAAGCCTAACTCTTTGAATCGTCCTCAAATATTTGAGAATCAGAGCATTTTACATCAGTTGCGTTGTGGGGTTAGTAACCACGCTACTTAATTTTATTGTTTCCGGTGAATGTTGCATATTGGTGTTCTTTGATGAAGAAAATCACCGTGATCTAAATATTTCTGCTCTTTTCTTGTTTGGTATCTTGCCAATTCGATTTAAGTTGCTCTCTTCCATTTTGTACTTTTTTTGAGGTGTTTTTCACTTGTATCGACATTGAATCAATTTCCTTCATGAGTGAGAACACTTATGATGTTGGTTATTCAAGGATGCCACCATCTATGTGTGTGGAATTATTGCTCATTCATGTTTTACGTCAGTTACAATGCAGCAACTTATTATAATGACAAAAGCGATCGGAAATATCCGACTCCAAAATCTCAATCTGGAAGTTATGAACTAATAGGCTTTATTATATACTTAGGTTTTATTATATACTTAGGTGACTCCGCATATTTAGTAATATTCTGGCTGGAATGTGTGATCTGGGAATGAAATTTTGGTGGATAAATAAGGTCGGGGAGCGCATGCATTGTTTGTTCTTTGCTGTTACTATTGGTCAATCCCAGGTATCATAGTTTTACATTGAAACCAAATTAGGGTAACTATGTCGTAGTTATTGAGTGGGGACTGAGGATGCATTAGCTTGTCATTTGGAATATGTGAATCGAAGTTTTTTAAAAGGAGATTTAACATAACGATGCACGGTAATTGGTAACTGTGATAACTGAAGGGGATTTAAAGGCAACTGTTATTCTATACTCCCTTTGACCCATGAAAATTACAATGTTGCATCATCGTTGCACTATTCAACACTGCACTATCAAACATAATAATTTTCCGTAATTCGTCTTAACGATACAAGAAAATTACGTCACTAATCCGTGATTGAAATAAATAAATTAAACTGTCATTAGTGTTTCACAATAAATTTGCGTAAAATGATGTTTAATCGTTCCGCGGATGATTGGTAACATGAATAACTTCATTGTTTACAAATGCGGACGTTGCAATTTTAATGGTACGAAGGGGGTATTATTTAAAGCATTTTGCATGAAACAACATAAGTGTAGAGTTCTTGGGATGCATCTACTAGTGCTATCTAGGTTAAACTAGAAGCAAAATTAGCATAAAGTCAAGCTATTACGAGCAAGGGTGCATTAACTTGTCACTAGGCATCTGTGAATTAATGATGTTCTTGGAACTTGGAAGGAGATTTAGCATAACAGTGCATGATAAGTAATCCCGATTAGTTAAGGGAGAAAATATAAGAATTTGAACTCAGGAAGTTTGCTTCAATGAAGGCCCTCAGATTCAATGTCTTATTACCCTTGATATTTTATTTAAGAGATTTGCATGAAACAACGTAAATGCTGAGTGTACTTGAGGCATCAGGTTAAAGCTTACTACTAAGCCCTTCTTGGTAGACAAAAATAAATTTGAGTTCTTTATTATTATCCTTGATTGAAGCGTGGACTATGTCTTGGCCCATCACAAACCTTACCCCGAACAAAGACCGTACATAAATACAACAACAAATAGGGGTTGTGGGACTTCAACTCACGACTACATGCCACACGTTCTGATATTATGTTGCAAAGCCTTCCTACCTAAAGCTCAAACTAAGAATATATTGTCCACTATAACATATTTTAACAGTTCAATTTACCGTCTTGTCCGGTGCCAGTGGAAATCTTCTATCCTTCTATAAAATTTCTTGCTGTGTGCTCTTGGTGGTTTATTGATCTCATTCAGTGATGTCTAGATACTATTAGCTCTGTATACATTCTTCTAGAAAACCGTAACAGTCTCCCTGATTCTCTATTGCGTTGAATTTACTATAAAAAACAATGCAGAACACAAATAAATTTGATGAGTCAAGGTGCAAGTGATCAACTGATGATGTGGGTGCTGCCTTTCATCCTTTCCAGGATCTTAAATTGCTTACTAGTCAGCTTAAATGACAAATGTGGAGACCTAACAACCTGGAACAGTTGTTTTTCCTTGTTTGACACCCTTGAGTTTTCGGGCAGTATTTTTTACACTGCCATCCTAGTGTTTTTGTGGAAGTAAATAAAGTAACTATATGCATATTAAGTTAAACTGTGAATACATTGTTAATCTATTTGGACAGTATACAAGTAGATATGGCTTCGAAAATTGATCTTTTGCTTAGTTGATTGGCTTAATCTTTGATATTGATTCTTTCAAGTTTTCTTATCACCATGTGATTTATCAGGGTGTTTTAGAGGCTGTCAGGATAAGTCTAGCTGGCTATCCTACTAGAAGGACGTATGCCGAGTTCGTAGATAGGTTTGGGCTTTTGGCTCCCGATATTGTCAATACAAGGTGGGATTACGAACTAAAGCTATGATAATTGCCTTGAATTATGTCATTACATATCTTATGTGGATAATGAACAATTTTTTCTTGAGGAAATCGTATTTGACTATGGAATCTAGTTTTAGCTTTTGCTAGCTTTCTCCCCCTTTTGAAACCTTCTCATACAATCAAAATTGCTCATTTCGAACTTGAAGTCCTAGATATTGTGCTTGATCTGGCACTTATCTTACTGATTCTGATGATTGGATGTGTCAACGTGCCTTTAAACGAATACCAAAGTTGTGCCACGTACTTTTGTAAGAGGTTTATGGCTAGAACCAGTTTCTTTCTTTTGATAATTGCAGTGATGATGCTTGGGCCTGCCCTTGGCAGGGGGATGGGTGAGGGGATGAAGTTGGTTTTATGGGCATGCAAAGATAGAATTATAAGTTCTCAATGCTCATGCTTGAATCCATATATTTAATTTATTTTGGTTCTGGAAATTTGTTAATGCCAAACTTCAAATATTTTGTGGTATCAACAAATGTTTTTGTATTGCCAAATCTGGTTATCTTGCTTTTATGACCAGCTATATATGCATAACGGCTGATATGTTTTATTGTTGCAGCTATGATGAGAAGATTGTCACTGAGAAAATTCTACGTAAGCTGAAGCTTGAAAATTTCCAAGTTAGTTCTCCACTATATGGTTCTTTTCTCACAACTTGTGCAGTCTGTGCCTTTTGCAATCTGATTATTAGAAGCGTATATGGCTGCAACAAAATCTGTGTATTATTTAATAGGCAAAATTAGTCGTTTGTAATTAATATGAACATAGAAATAAGAATGATAGTATGAACATGAAATATAAGTCAACAATTCATGTTCGTCTTATTTTGGTTATTGCATCACTTCATTTCTGGAAAACCACTCTGTTGCAATAATTGAGAAAAACCTGCTGTGAAATCATCGTACTTGATAACAATTTCTCAATTGTCAATCAGTTCAAGTTATCTTCCTTCTTAATTTTTTGCGTTGTAGCTAGGAAAGACAAAGGTGTTCCTTAGAGCTGGACAGATCGGGGTTCTGGACTCCCAAAGGGCTGAAGTGCTTGACACTTCTGCAAAGCGTGTACAGAATCGATTAAGAACATATATAGCGCGCCGGGATTTCCTCTTAACTCGTGCTGCGGCATCCTCTCTCCAAGCATACTGTCGAGGTACTGAGTCATCCTTGCAAAAATTGTTCAGAGTCACCAAGTAGTCATAGTTGTACTGGTTGACCTGTTATTCAGATTTTATTCTTTCTACATCTGATTGTGGCATGCGTTGCTTTTAATCGATTATGGCATGTGGTGTCAATGTAGCGTTTGAAAGTTGTGCTTTGTTCGTGGTGACAAATGGCAATCCTAGTTACTATTGGTTTATTCTGGATTTTCTTTGCTTTGTTTTTCTTTTCTCGGTATGAAATGGACCATCATTTCTGCAAATCCTATTGATGTAACTTATTTTGTGTCTGTCATTCGGTTGCATGGTGGTTCTTTGCAAGACCTGCTTTTATCCTGCCCTGGGTATTGTCTGATCTACCACTCCTGAGATTTTGTTTGATGTTTATGCATGATTGTAGTTATTAGTGGTCAGTTTATCCATTCGGATGCTCATGTACTAAAATGTCATCCCTGTTCTTAGGTTGCATGTGGCTCTTGCCGAAACAAGTGTTTCCACTGCTTGGTTATTGCCAACTGGACCTCCTCCATTTGGGGTTATGGTGTTCTGTTCTTGGTTTATTAACCTGATTTTGTTTCTTTTTTTTTTCTCATCTCTTTTTTTTTTCTTTCCTTCCTCTCTCTCACTCACTTTTCTGACCATCGTGTATTAGGACTGAAGTTGTTTGCTTTGGAAGTTGATGGATTTAATATTTGCTTTTGGTTTGTGAATAGTTTATCTGGCACGTTATCATTAGGATCTTATGGGAGCTTTTGTAGGTTGTCTTGCAAGAAAAATCTACTTGGCAAAGCGCGAGGCTGCTGCGTCTTCCTTAATTCAGAAGCACGTTCGTAGATGGCTATCGAGAAGTGCTTATTTGCAGCTGCGTATAGCAGCTGTTTTTATACAGGCAAGCATACGAGGGTTCTTAACTCGGGGGAGATTTTTGTTGGGAAAGGAGCACAGAGCCGCTGCTAGAATTCAGGTAAGGTTCTTCTGGGACCCTGTATCTCTTTGGATTAAGCTTAAAACAACTACAACAAACTTAGGCCTTTTTAACATTACATTGGGTGATAGACTCTTGATTAAGTTTCATTTAAATTAAACGTGGCATCCCTTTCATAAAATAAAATAACCTTATGCATGTTTGCTGTCTGGGAAGTCTTCTGAAATAACTCTTATGTGTTTCTTTCTCCTTTGTTTCAGTAGATTAGTTTTCATGTTCTTATTAAAGGGTTTGGTCAGTTTGATGGTGGAATGGGGTAGTTATGGTGGTGATGGTGCATGCTTGATATCGATGAGAAAAAATTTCGCAAAATTCGGTATGCAATCTCATGCGGTTATGATGTGCTTAGGCAGTATATGAGACGATCTTCAATATTTTACTATTTTATACTGAAAAGCTACTTAAAATTTAACAATTGTCTTTGCGAGGGCACTGTATTCAGCTTCGGTACTAGCTCCTAGCCGGGTTCTGTCTTAAAAGCTGTACAGGATCCCTCCTTTTGCCTAAGAGCGGTCGGATACACGCGAGAAGCGATTCTCTTAGCCTGAAATCATCATTTTCAATAGTTAGTAGTGGTATGAATGGGGTGCTTTAAGGTGAGTGTTCTGCCTAGCTCGACAGCTAAAAGCTTTAAGCCTTATCAAGTAAACCTTGACTCTTGGACACAAGCAATTTCTCCTTTCTTCGCGGTATGACGATCACTCCTAAAGAAAGAGTAACTAGTGCCATTCCGAAAGGTGAGGGATACTAAACCCAACAACTGACACATTGTGCTTGAAAGCATGGGATATGATATGTGATTATTATAGCTATAACTGCTAGATTTTCAGTTAATGGTTCTTTCTAGCTGCAAATATTTGTATTGGTTATGAAAGTTTAACATTTAAGATTTTTATTACAAGAAGGATGTGGCAATTGAAATCTTAACCACAAAACGAGGAAAGTGTCATCTTAAATATTTTAACAAGCTATTGCGGTAATCCCCTTGTTCAGCTTAGATTAGAAGTAGCATGCATGTGGATAGTATTGTGACGAAAATAGAATAGAAATAGACAAATAGTCTCTGTAGAAAGCAAGCTCGTAGATGCAGATCAGCTGTTCCAAAGTGATTCAATGAGTAGGTAATTAGATCTTGCAAATGTGTTCAAGGTGACTTCCACTGCTTGGATGTAGCAATTAGTTCCAGTTGTCAGTCTGATGTATGCAAATACAGTTTTTGTCTTCACAATTGTGTTGTTGTTTGGTGATCCCTTGATGGGTCTGAGTGTAATTTTGTTATCTGCTGGCTGCTCCTTGTCTTTTGATTCTAATAATTTGTTTCACTGAGTACTGTTCTTGAGAATCTGCCAGGCTCAATGGAGGATGCACAAGCTGCAGTCTGCTTTTCGGCAAGATCAGATGTCAATCATTGCAATACAAAGCATCTGGAGGAGAAAAGTGGCGAAAAGAGAATTGCAAAGGCTTAAAAAAGTATGCATAAGCTATTCTCTCATTTCTTTCTCAGCTATCAATGGGTTTTGTCGTGTTGTTCGATGCACTTGTCTTTCATTTCATTCTTGTAACTATTTATTGTATTGTTTTAACCAAGATCACCATCTTTCAGGAGGCTAATGAAGCTGGTGCACTGCGAACAGCAAAGAGCAAGCTTGAGAAGCAGCTAGAGGATCTTAAAGTGCGACTGCAGTTGGAAAAAAGATTGAGGGTATTAATCCAAGTTTTTTCCCTTACCTGCAATCGAATCAGTAGGGTGAAAGCATATCGTTTTGAGAGCTTTTTTGTTATAAACACATGTTGGAGTCAAGGGAATAATTTTAATGAAGATGATAAAACCCTTCTTCCCCTATCAATTTTTCTAATGTTTGTGAAGCTTCCTCTCATGGGTTTTTAATTTTTAATTGTTTTACCAACTTTCGATATTGATTGCGCTGTTATTTTGCGTGTGAGTTAGTCAAGGTCCTTGCAGCATCTATGTATTGTTGCAATTTTTTGAACTCCTGATTGGGTTTATTGCATCATTGATGGCCTCCTGAACGCTATTGGAGACAGACCTGAATCCCATCTCATGTGCATTTTACCATTACGATAACTGTTTTGAGGCAAAATTTTACCATTCAGTTTCATGTGCATTTCTTTCTTTCTTTCTTTTTTTTTTGGGGGGGGTGGGGGTGGGGGACAGTTATGTGTCCTTTCTTTCTGAGTGTTGCATTAGCAACAGTAGTACCTTTTCCATAGAAGCTGTACTTGTCAAGCATATAGGCTGACAGAGAAATGTTCTCAACTCTTTTCTTGAAGTCAAAGTGTACTTTTTGTCTTGTGCAGATATCCAATGAAGAAGCTAGACTGGAAGAAGTTGCGAAACTACGCAGCATTGTGGGAGCTTTGACTGTTGAATTAGATGCTGCAAAATCTCAGACCGCTCATGAATGCAACAAAAACGCCATGCTGCAAAGTCAGTTAGAATCATCTATGAAGGAGAAAGTTTATCTTCAAAAGGAACTTCTGAGAATGGAAGACCTGAGAAGAGAGAATGCGATTTTGAAGGCTAGTTGTTTTTCCATACTACCACACATTGCTTGACTAACTTCATGAGATATTTTCTTTTCTTTGATAGTATTTCTAATCTATATTGGATGTAGTGATGCAATTTCTGTTATGTTATCAGTGTTTGTCATTGTCAATGTAGTCAGGCAACATAAAGATGAAAGTATTGGTAGAGGAGTCTGGGTTCGTGGATTCTGGATGGATAGTGTTAACATTTTTATTGCTTACCTGGGTTGCTGTTGATAGTTGATACTAGCATATGCTGACAAAATAAGGATAATGCTTAGTGGAATGACTAAATTGGGGATTTAAGAACCTTGAGATGCAGAATCAAATTCATCACGACTTGTGCTTATAACATTCACGTGGACTTCCATTGTCATACCTTTCCATCAAGTTAGCCTCATGATAGGTGACTGGGAAAGAATAAGTAAAATGGTTGACACTTGCTTACCAGGGTAGCTCTTCATGTAAGATTATGCCATAGGAAAAGATCAAAATGAGGAGAATGCTTGGTGACATGACTAAACTGGGATTTAGGAACTTTGAGACGTAGGATCCAGTATGTCACATATGTTAATTTTACACTCATGAGGGATTGTCTTCAAGCTACTGTTCTTGCGACAGCAAACCAGGGAACAATTTAATAATAGATAGCAGCTAATGTTCGGGTTTCGCATCAAAGATGTGGAGTGGCAAGGCTCCTTTTGTGTTTTTAACGTGTGCTGCTTTGGGGATATCTACCGGATGAAATGCTGTCATTCTACTATTCATATTTTTCATAGGATACAGTCAAGGGAATGATAATTCTTTAGACAATTTGTGGGTCTGTCGTGAAGTTATGTAATTACTTTGTGATGGCCTTTTGTGGGTTTTTTTCCCCTTATTCTTTCAATCCCCTTGGTGTGCTTATGTGACAAGCAATTTTAAATTTTCTTGCAGGGTTCTTTGGATGACTTGGAAAAGAAAAACGCTTCACTACAGGCTGTCATTGACAAAGCTCAGAAAGACAGCGATTATTTGATCAAACAACTGAATGACTTTGAAAGCAAATACGAACAGCTACAGAAAAGCCTTAAAAGGTTATCCAAAAATCTACTCTATCTAGTACTCCCTCCGTTCCACAAATTGCGATGGCACGCACTTCGAGGTCTAATTTAATACGATCAAACATTGTTTTTTACAAAATTGTTGTGAAACACATATGACAATTAAGTTGTGGACTTTAAAAACAATTTAAGAATTTTCGGACATCGTTAAGAATAAAAACAGAACGTTTCGAAGTGTTTTTCATCGTAATTTATGTGGGATGGAAGGAGTATTTTTTGTGGCAAATGTTGAGGTTGGGATGGTTGGTTTTTCTTCATGAAGAGATTTTTTTTTAGTAAACACATGAAATGACGTCTTGGACCAAATTTGTTTTGTGCTTGGGCTCTTATGCTTCTCTTATTTGTGAAGTGTCTTTGATCGCTTACTTTTGTTCAAATTTGATGCTGCAGTATCTATTTTCTCTCGGATTGTCTATTTTTCTATGTGGTTTGTTGTTTTCCAATCGGTTATATCTTCCTCCTTGCTAGCTCATTTACTTTATATTGCAGTCTGGAAGAGAAGAAGTCTAACCTGGAGGATGAAAATCTTGTTTTGCGACAGAAGGCATTCAGCATGTCAACTAAGATCACATCACCTAAGAGCAATCGTCCTGGATCTGTAAGGCAGATCTCTAATGTGAGTTTTTTTTATATGTCATTATGTATGATTATTAGTTCATACCCAGTTACACCTGAGCTGGGGCCTCTGTTTGTGGGGGTAAATTGAATCGAATCATAGTGTTCTGGCTTGTCAAAAGCTCAGGATAAAGGCTACAAGAGATGATTGGTTCAATCTATTTCGTTCTCTCTCGGTGAATTGTATGTTTATAACATTAGGGACAGAGTTTTCTAAATTCCAATTCGCAAGGTGTACTGTGTCGATCCTTTTGAGTAATATATCTGGAAATGCCCTTTGATTTCATATTAAGACTCTTTGGGACACAAAGATAAGGTAATTAGCAATTGAATGAGTGTGATCCAAGCCTGTCTAGCTCAAGTGGGGGTTCGAGCTTCCAGAGTTTATTGACCACTGTAGTTGCATGTGAATGTGTTGTACAAGACAAAACGACCGGAGCCTGTGGGTGTTTGGTGTCCATATACAAGACTCTAGGCCCATTTGCTCATTTAGGATTTAGGTGTCCATAAAACTCTTTTAGGCTCAAGCTCGTTTGTATATCGATAACAGCTCAGTTCAGGCTTATCAAATGCTAGGATAAAAGTTCATTCTTTTGCAAGTGTTTTCTGAGCTCGACTTGTGTGGGGATTGGATGGACTTGGCTTCTTAAACATTATTAAAGCCAAAGAAGCTCTGGTGAGTCATACTATTTGGATTTCCTTTCCTCCAAGAGCTTGACTTCATACTGAGTTTAGATGTTGGGTTCTCGTCGAGTCATGGTGCGGCTTACGGAGCCAAGCTTATGCTGTGCTCGAGCTGATTTGTACATTTAAGCACATATAAAGTTCTTATTGTATGAATAGCTCGAGCTGGCCGTTGGTGTAGTTCGAGCTAATTTTAAGATCAGCTCAGTAAGCAAAAACCATCTCAAACAAGTTTTTATGAACTGTGGCGTGCTGACCGTGGGCGTAGCTCAAGCTAACTTTTTGCCGTACGCCTCCTATCACTGCATGAGTTCTTCTACATCTTATGCAATATATGTTGGTACTTCATGCCGTTTAAACATGGAACTCTACAAATATCGAACTTTATGTTGTTCCTACTCATTCTTTCGATTGAGTTCCTTGGC
Source organism: Drosera spatulata (assembly GCA_035668315.1). NCBI lineage: Eukaryota > Viridiplantae > Streptophyta > Magnoliopsida > Caryophyllales > Droseraceae > Drosera > Drosera spatulata. The sequence continues at coordinate 15,964 of JAOVYX010019172.1, forward strand.
TTTTTTGGCTGGCTTCAGAATATATCAATTATCAGCTGATAGTGGTTTGCTAACACATAGGATTCAGCTTTCCCCCCCTTGAAACCATGTACTGATTCAGTTATTTTATATATTATTTGTTATTATTAATTTTTGGGTTTGTTCCCCTACAGAATTACTCGGGTGCAGACCTTCTTCCATTCATTGAACCAAGGGTGCTTTTTGTAAGTGTCAAGTTTCATGTCTTTATTAATATGGCTTGATCTTTCAGCGACACTAATGTGACCTTCTACAGGAGACACCCATTTCTACGAGGCATGCTGCTCAGTCACAAGCTTTGTCAGAGTCACGATTGTCGAAATTGACAACTGAGAGACATCAGGTTTGTTTCAGCTTTACCAGAAAGTGAATTCATTGTTTACTCAGTAGCAGCCACAAGTTTACGAACACAGTTTCATGAAATCAATCTTTCCTTGTGAAATTGAAATGTTGAATCAAAGGACTTAGTACTTAGTAATTCGTCATAATGAATTAAGAAATACCTAAGTTTAGCTGATGTCCCGTGAGTCTATCTATAACGTATATACTCCTACTTTTTTGAGTCCTATATTAAGAAAACCAACTCCTCGAGCTTGCCCATTTGTCAAGTATGTTCTTAGGGTCTGATTTTTTCAAGTGATATTACTAGCCAAAATCAATATTGTGATGCGTCTTTCTTTCCTTTCCTTTACTTTCCCTTTTTCTTTTTATGTATATGCTTTTGATTATTAAATGAGATTTCATGATACCTGTAATACACAGCACTCATATGAAGTTCTGGCTGCCTTTGGATCTGACCATGTAGCTTGATATATTCTTCCCTGTTACAACCCCCACCCCTCCTAAAATGTCATATTTGATGCAGGAGAACTCTGAGTTCCTGTCGAGGTGTATTAAGGAGAATCTGGGATTCCAAGATGGTAAACCACTGGCTGCATGCATCATTTATAATTGTCTTCTTCACTGGCGAGCATTTGAGTCAGAAAGGACGGCCATTTTCGACCACATAATCGAGGAAATCAATGGGGTTTTGAAGGTAATCCTTTCGATTAGAACTGTTTTTGCTCTAAGAAAGCTTCCTTTATCCTTCTGCTTTCATAATGAGTCTCATCCTGTATAGAAACTTTTCTTCCACAGATCATCCAATTACTCTTCATAACTAATGTTTGCTTTTGTACTTTGTTAGGTTGGGGATGAGAAGGAACTGTTGCCATATTGGTTGACTAATGTATCAGCTCTGCTTTGCCTCCTGCAAAGAAATTTGCGATCAAATGGCTTCATCAATTCAGCTTCAAACCGTTTGACATTTTCTAATGGTCTGTCAGGAAGGGGTTCCCAAGTGAGTATATGGTGTTAATCTGATCCATCTCGTTTTTTGTTCTTAAACTTCCACATATTCCCAATTTTATTACAAATTTCTGTCATTGTGATTCTTGCACGTTAGGTATTAAAAACCACGCGATTAAATGCCGGCCTTGAGGATATCACATTGCTCATAGAAGCAAGATATCCTGCAATCCTATTTAAGCAGCAACTCACAACTTGTGTGGAAAAGTTTTTTGGCCACATTCGGGACTACTTGAAGAAGGAATTAGCACCTCTGCTTGGTTCATGTATTCAGGTGTGCCCATCCTAATCTTTTTCATGCTGTTGTCTGCCTTTCTTTATTATATCATTGCGAGATTGGCGTGGTGTTGACCTGTTTGCACCGACAATCAGTTTTCCTGATCAATATATGTGACTTTAGGGTAAAATCTCAAGAGGTGCGAAGTCTTCAAGATCTCCCAACGGTGGTACTCAACATGTTCCGAGTAATCAGTGGGATAGCATGATCAAATTCTTGGATTCACTTATGAAGCAGTTACGTGGAAATCATGTATGTTTACGTGTTCCATCCTTCTTCATGTCCATACCTCATAGGGCTACTTCTGATTGCAACTGATATGCTGTTTATTTTCTTCAATCTGTTCTATCCAGTTCTTCCTTCAAATAAAATTTTCCTTTTGCTGCATCTAGGTTGTTCTGTTTGGATTTTACAAGCTGTTGCTTTACGAATGTAGAGAAAATAAATATAAAGCAGTATGTCCCATAAGTTCTGTATGAAGCTAAGAAGGAACAAAAAGGAGAGAAATGAAGTTTGTTATGAATTTTTTTGGCACTTGCTTAAGGATTTCGAAGAGAAACTTAGTTCTTGAAACCTAGAAGTTTGGCGAATTTCCTTCCGTATGAACTTTTGATGCAACCACATTTGGCTCGACTCAGCTATGCTTTGTCTTTCACTGTGAAGATGTGGGAGAGAAAAATGTATTCCCAGTTTGGTTTAGATGGAAAATAGTAACTGGAAAAGGTTCGGTGGTGAAGGAAAATATCTAAAAAAATTCATTTTCCTTAGACTAAGCAGAAAATAGGGAAAATATATAGAAGTTGGTTATACGGTGTTATGGTAGTGGAGCAGATTATTATTAGGGGTAAGACATGACAAAGCTTGATCATGCTTGCAGTCACAGGCTGAGGACTATAATCTAATCTCAATCCACACTATCATTACCAAAGGGAATCACATTGTGGTTGTGATTGGACAATTTATGGGCCTTAAAAAAGAGACTGCTTATGGTTTCTGTGTAGATTTAGTCCCTATTTGAAGTGCATCCAGTTAGCGCTCCCATAATCTTGTAGAAAGATGTTTACTACCTTTGTCGACTGATTTGAATTCAATGTTTTAGGTACCTTCCTTCTTTATCAGGAAACTCATCACACAGGTTTTCTCTTTCATAAATATCTCGCTTTTCAATAGGTATGTCATCTGGGCTCATTGTTCTTGAAGGTTGGAGATGGTACTATTTATACTTCCACTAAATTTTAAAAATGTGTACAGCCTTCTACTACGACGGGAATGCTGCAATTTTTCTAACGGGGAGTATATGAAATCTGGACTTGTTGATTTGGAAAAATGGATAGTCAATGCAACAGAGGAGGTAGGCTATTACTCCTTGGCCAAGCCCACTATGCCAAACACAGCTTGTACTGTTCATAATCCACACTTGTTTGCTGTTCAGTATGCAGGAACTGCATGGCATGAATTAAACTATATTCGCCAAGCCGTTGGGTTCCTGGTATGTATATTTAGTGTTCTACTTGAAAATAATGTGTGTCGATCTTTTATCCGATTCTCATGTAAATGTGCAAATACATTTATAGGTAATACACCAGAAGAGGAAAAAGACATTAGAAGAGATCATGCAGGATCTTTGTCCGGTAGAGTTTTCTCCATGTTTAACTTGGCTGATCTACTAGTAACATTTTTGTTGAGGATTTCAACTATTCTTCTCTGGCAAAGTCATATGGTTTTTATTTATTCAATTCATTGTTTCCTTTTTCCAGGCATTGACTGTTCGGCAAATATATCGGATTAGTACCATGTACTGGGATGATAAGTATGGAACACAAAGTGTGTCCAACGAGGTAAATTAGGTTCATGGAGTGCTCTACCCATCAAAGGAAATTCTCCTTAAACTATGATCTTTTTGTCAGGTGGTGGCTCAGATGCGGGAAATGTTGAATGACGGGCAGAATTTAACCTCAAACTCATTTCTGCTGGATGATGATCTAAGGTAAGTATTGTGTTGCTACCCATCTCCAGTGTATACAGAGCTAGAAGTGTTCACGGGAAACATACAAAAAGTGACCAAATTTTTTATGTCATCGCTTTGCTTCATGGTCTATTATCTTCAAGGATCACACGCCATGGGTGAACCTATTAAGTAATAAAAAAATAAAACGTTGTGGTGATGATCGACTGATTATGTTGCTCGTGGTGCAGATGTTTAATGACTTAGTTTGATCAGCTGAATGTTTGAATTCATCTGGTTTTGGTATCGCTTATTATTCAGTAACTTTAGTTATCAGCTACTTGAATGTTTATTTGTTTCTTGCTGCAGCATCCCATTCTCAACTGAAGACATTTCTAAAGCGATACCGGTGATAGATCCTATGGACATAGAAATTCCAGCCTTTTTGTTAGAGTACCCTGCTGCTGAGTTTTTGGGCCGGCATGCAAAATGATTAGTTCCAGTGATTCATTTTCGTCGTGTGTAATATGGTGTGATATTGGGGGTGGGAACTTCAACGAAGAGTGAAAAAGCAGCATTGGAACCGAACTACATGGGAGCTTCTTCACGAGAAGCTGCTGCACTGTTCGCCTTTACTGCAAATCGGTGCTTCGCCCCAACTAGTGTATATGCCTTACGTATTTAGAGGGGGAATGTAACATAGTTCAACCACATTGTTCGTTAATTTTATTGTAAGTTACGATTTGCTTAGGTTATTAGTTGCCCATGGCTCTAGGGGTGGTTAGTTGTTCAGGCCATGTTTGATAGTCTGCTCTGTCCATTGGCTGCTTTCAAATTCGGTGCTCTGAGATGTACATGTGTTACCAATAGTGGATTAGTTTCTTATCGTTATCTTGAATCAAACGTATGACCGAGATTCCATGTTGTCGAGCTAGTCCTCGTTTGTTCTCTACGAAAGACCGGTTGTCATTGGTATCGTATGTTTTAATGCAGGTGCAAAGATCAAGTCGAGCTCTACTTCGCTCGAGTTGAATGACTTTAGTATTTTGTTCTACTTTTATTTCTTTGAGAATTAAGTCCCTTGCTGCCCACAGAAGAGTAAGACATGCATTTTGTCGCTATGAGTTCGTGTCCGTCAACGGATACCTTAATGACAGTTTTCCTCATTCCACTTGATGGACAAGCTTATATTCGAGCAAAGGCCTAATCAACCTTGGCCAAGCCCTCGACGATTCGACTTATCCATTTTGGGACTAATCAACCTCGGCCAAGCCCTCGTCGGTTTGACATAAACTACTTTGGGATGTCTTCATATCAATAAGAGAAAATAAGAGAAAGGAAAGGGTCTCTCTTCACCCTTATCGAGTTTAGTTCAGCGTTAAAGAACGTGTATATATGTTCATTCCCGCGGGATAAACAAGGAGTTTGAAATGTGGAATCTGTACCAAAACAAGTGTGTGACGAGGGGAAAAGCAACACAACCAATCGACAACACCCTCCTCGACTTCAACTCGATGCAAACAAAAACATGGTTCAATTTTCATGCGGGTAAGTGGTAGCAGTAATATACATTTCAGAACTCTAGTACACGATGACTGAATTCCCCTTTCTAGCCCCAAAGGAGAAAACACAGGACGCGACACAGGCCATCACACAGCCGAAATGCCCAAAAGAAGCTAATGGGCATACACATCATTCAATGAAATATTGTTAGGATACCATATCGGGTATTGTTTTCAGGTCAACGATCGAGGAGGAGAAGGCGAACTACAATTAACAACACCGGAGCAGTGTCGTAGATCAGCTACTGAAAATGATCTCCAAGCCGCACCACCACGTGAAAAAGGAGGTGGTGATGACGATGGAGAAAACGGTGGACTAAAACCCGTCCATCCAGATCCTGAATGGGGTCTGGTCTCATCGATAGAGGCACCCATCGTGACTGCAAACGCCAATGTACTTCGACTGGAGTTTGTCGGTCTCTTCGAGATGCCGCCACAGGTGCTCCTGAGGAACGACGGACTTGGCTTCTTGTCCCACAGGAGACTGTAAGCAAGAAGGTTCTTGCGTTTTCTCGAGTACGCATTCTCCGGCTTTGTGATGTCTTTGATGGAAGAACAAGTGGAAGCTTCGGATAGAGTCGCAAACGACTTCGATTTCCCGTGGTAGAACTTTGATATTCCTTTCCTGTATCAAAAATGGCATCGTTTTGTCAGAATAAGTAACAAGTGTTCCTTGCCATGTTTGGCCAATAATAAGCACATATCCATAACCCAAAACCAAACAGATTTCCATCAATAGAAACCAACATTAACTTAACCAAGAGCTCAAGTTCGGGCTTTAATTAGCAATTATAAGTCACGTGACATAACCCTCCACGTCCTTCACTTCCCAAACCAAATTTAAGTTACTTTACACGGAAAGTGTTTCCAAGCGTCACTATTATATAGCCATTCGAAAAACTCCCGTCCATTATACAAAAGTGATTGAAGTATGGTAGATCTCTTAGCTAGCGATAAGATCTAAATTTGAGTAGGACAATAAACATAACCTATATGCCAAAGATTTTCTATGTTCTAAATAGCATATGCTGAATCAGATCCTAGTCGTCAAAGCATCATCATCAATCCAAGATCCTTGAACAACATATACGGTCCTTGAATCTCAGAGTCTCCAACAACTTGCCCAACTATCATTTACCTCAACCACATGAAAAGCAAGTTGCACAGACGTTGCTTTATCCTTAAACTTATCATGAAAAAAAAGGTACACCAACCGAAGTGATGACTGACAATGAATCAACAGATCATTACCGTATTCGCCATATTCCGTCAAATTGAATAAATATTCACGTGGTTTCTATAAGGATTATTTTCCATGGGAAAAAGCGAGGAGATATCTGCGAATTTTGTATTTATTTGTTTTATTATTTTATCATTATTTTTTTTTTGGATAGAATACACAATTGTTGTTACAAAATTTTAAAAATAAAAAAACAAAATTCTCAACACAATAAAGGAAAATAGATCATGGAGATCCAACGTGAACACGCACATGAACAATATTTTCCGTACTTTAATCGTCTAATATTTCTGAATATCTTTCTAATAATAGCGAAAATTTTGAGAGCGTGATTCTCTCAGACACTGATCCGAGTCTTCTTCGTCATCCTCATCAGCACATCGACACCGCAGAAATCGAATTCAAACACCGAAGCGAAACTCGAAATTCCAAAAGCACATCGCTGAAAAGCAAAAACAAAAGCAAAATTACAAAAAGAGAAGAACAGACCTGATAGGCAGAGCTTCCTCCAAAGCATCAATGGCCTCATCGAACGACGACTTCAACGAACTCTGCACCTCACCATCACCATCCTCCTCGTCTTCCTTCCCCGCCAAATCGTCGCTGTTCTTCCCAATCGACGACGACGAAGCAGACGACGCCGACGACGACACCGAACCACCACCAGACTCGCACTCACCTCCCCCAACCTTCGCCGCAGCCGTTAGCGCAGCTCCGAGATGGATCTCCGGCGATTTGAGGATCCCGAGACACGGCGCCATTTCGTGTATGTCGTTGATCCGATGATTGTTGCTCATCCTCACCGCGATCGACATCACTGCTTCGATCCAAAGTTACTCTTCGATTTCAAGGTTCTCTTCGATTCGAATTCGAGTTCTGTTTTGGATCAATGGATCGATGGAAACTGCAAAATTGGAAACATGTAGAGAGAGAGACGGAGGAGAGGAGACACGGAGGAGAAGTTGGGGCTAATTATAGGAGAAATTAAATTAGAAAAATAAAATAAAAGGAAAAGGGGTGTGTGGTGTGGTGTGTGGTGGGGTGAGGAAATAATTAAGTGGAGTTCTTATCCATTCGGCAACCCAACACTTATCCACTTGCGTGTCTTCCCTCTTCTATTTTTTAGAAAAGGGAAAATGTGGAAAACAAATGTGTAATGGATGGATGTGGCGGGTACTGAAACGGAAGGGTATAACGGGGATTTGGGACGATATTGCTCAAGACTATATGTCACGATGTTTGATCTGGTCTGATATGTATCTGATTGATCGAACAGCTAATGGTCCATCGCCAATTAGTTGGAAGATTAATTAATTAATATTTATGGATTGCCAATCTAAAAAATAAATGATTCGATTAAAATAAAAATTTCACACATCTTTGAAAAAAAATAAAGGATAAAGTCATTAAATCCGTTATAAAGATTAGCCGATGAGCATGATAAAAAAACTCACACATTCTCTAAAAAGAATAGATGATATAATGATTGCATCCGTTATTTTTTTCAGAGGATGTGTGAAATTTTTGTTTTAATTGAATCATTTATTTTTTCAGATAGACAATCTATAAATCTTGATTAGTTAATTTCTCCCAAACAATATTAGTTATCGATCATCACCCCTATATAATTGGAGTTCGTTATAAGACTATGATAATATTGTGGATTGATTGTGTGAGTTCGTTGCATCGGTTTGGTAAGTTTGATGATTGTTTGAAAAAATACGTCAAATAGAATTATGAGTTTGAGAATATAAAAAAACAATTTTTTATATAAAAATAATGATAAAATGTACTTAAATATACTTATTAGAAAGAAGGCATAGCTTTACAAGAAAGTTACAGGAAACGATTGTGGAATTGGTGCTCCGAGGAATGGATGACTGCTTCCGCCTTATTCTCTCCTGTTCTTTTAATTATAAAGTGCGTCTTTTTTCATTTTAATTCTCTGGCTGGCCGTGGACAATTTTGTATCACTTGATGTGACGGCGGAGAAAGTGTGTGATATTGTCCTCGGCTGCTGTGAGAAGCAGTGACGATGAAGCAATCGCGTCAGGACACTTCAACTTTGATTCAGACCAATCATATACGTACGGAAGAATAAGTTCCTTAGCTTGCCAATTAGAACTCTTTTCGGACGTGATCCCATTTTCTAGTTCGGATTGAATGGTGAAATCTATGTTTTGGTGCATGATAAGTTGTTTTATTCCATGTTGAGAAATCATATTAACAACAAGTGAACCGAAGCCAGCCAGGACATGATCATCGAGGATAACAAGCTTGACCGCGGTTGGCAGACCTTTTTTTTCTTATGCATTGCATCAATGAGATTTTGTTTAGATTTTTTGGCCTGATTATTATTAGCATCTGTTAATTAGAAATTCAAAGTTGATACCGTGTAAGGAGACTAGTGGTGGGTCTTAATTATCTCCAACGAAGGATGAACCCTGCGTCAAAAGGAAACCCGCGTATATGTATACAAGAGGATGAGGCCAAATTAATGTGGTCCATACAATACAAGGAAGCCTTTCGTTTTCTCAACTTTTGGAGGGATGGGATGGGATATTCATCGTCCCCGTTACTATCTATCCTTGACTTGAGAATAATACTAACTCCATTCCAAAATAACCTTATTATTGATATTTTTTTAGAGAAAATCATCGAGATAAATTTTGATTAATATTATAAAATAATCAAATATTATTTTACGTAAATTTATTATAAAATATCAATTATAAATAAATCATGTATTTTCATACGACAGATAGTTATAGAACGATCGTACATCATTAAATATAAAAATAAAATTAGTCTTGTATAATGATTTTCTTAAAATGTATTTTTTTGTGGGGGCAAAGTGAGCATATGAAAGAGCTTAATGCGGATCAATTTATTCAGTATAGGAAACTTTCACTTAAATGATCAATGGGATCTTAATATATATGACGATGTAACGGAAAATGATGTTCCTGCGGGAAATTAACAATCATACTCCTTAGTATGTTGATTGGATTACATCAGCTCACTTGTGGGAGATTGATTAAGCATCTGCCCATGATTCCTGAGATCTAGAAACCAATAAAAGGATGGTGCGAACGTTGATTGGATGACTACAAATTGTGTCGGGCTTGAAAAGACCACACCTCAGTATGTTTTCAGATAATTTCATGGACTTATTTTGAATCTCAAAATTTTTCGCGTTCTCAAACACGCATTGTTAATCTCTTGATCATCTATATTTTGTTCTTAAGGAAAAAAAAGACTTCAATAGAAGACTTTAGAGTTCTCTAGAGTAAGAAAGACTTTATATTTCTCTAAAAAAGTGTAAAATTCTCTTGTACACTCTAAATTTATTTAGAGAAGTATAGAGCTATCTTGTAAATACTAGGTTTCTCTAGAATACTCTAGGAAACTCTAGGCGTTGTATAGAATTTTCTATAATTCTTGACAAGTCCTATAAATAGGGTTGTCACCCTCATTTATAATCAATCAAACAAAATCAAGCATTCAAGTAATCAAGCAATACAAAACCAAGTTTGAGAGTATTCTAAACTTTCTTGGGAAGTTTCAAATACCTGAGAGTGTTGAGAATTAGGCTGACTTAGATTACTCGAGACGAGATTTGCTAAGTGTCGCACGGTCTAGAAAAAAAGCCCGTAACATTATACCCGCTAGTTCAATGTTCAAGCACCAACAGTAAGACATTGTCAAAAAGACAAGGGAACATAATAGTTACACATATATTCCTTATATCCTAATGAAATTACCATGGATTGATTTGATATGATATTTTATAAACTGATTGAATTTAAAAGGATTGATAAATTTATCCTTATAAATATGTGTGTGAGAGGAGTGAAAAAAAAAAGATACAATGGATTGATGTGATATCATATGAAAATATTTTGATAATTTTATATTAAAAAAGTATTATAATTTAAATAAAAAAATCAACCCCAGGGAGTGTATCCAAAATGGCACAGTACATGTAGCTACACACTCTTCTAGATACATCAAAGGGTGTACTTGACATTTCAATCCCAAGGGTTGGAGAAAACCGGTTCCACATGATTCGGATGAGTTATACGTTTACCTAACCAAATGCATGCATGAGCTAGGCATGACCCAAGTAACAACCGTAGCAACGACCTTAAATCTCGTCCTAAAATGGGTATAGATACACACACATATATACAAGGCAGAACCCAAGAGCTGGAGTATTCAGACCCATAGTAATGATAAAACTATATACTCCATTTCAAATTAAATATAATATTTTGATCCGACATGATAATTTATATATATATGTTGAATTTTTATAAAAATTGATAAATAATGAATATTTTTTAAGTGATAGTGTGATTTACTGTATCAGTTGTGAGTGAAGTTAGTGGACTGTACAGATTATATAGATTTATAATTTTTTACTCCCTTCGTCCCATAAAAAATACAACGTTTGTCTTTTATGATGTGTCTTATGATAATTGCAGCATCATATTATTTGAAATTATTTTTCTTAAAAAATATCAAAGCACTCATACCTTTTACTCCCTCCGTCCTACGAAAAATACAACATTTATTATATTTGATCGTCTCATTATAAATACAATATCTTCTTGTTTAATTAGAAATAAAAAATATGGAATCACTTTTTATTTATTACAATAATCTCACTATCCCTTCTTTACTTTACTCAAATAAACCCCACCATCAGAATACAAAAAAAATTCAACTCTCACAAAAATTCTTGATCCCGATCAGAGCGTTGCACTCTTCGCGGGACGGAGGGAGTACTTTATATCACATCAACTTATCTCATTATCATTTCTTCTCTCTCTTTTTTCTTTCTTTTTCCTCTCACAAACCTTCAAGGGCGTATATGTCTTCACACAAAAAATTCAACACATATATAAAATCTTATCGATTAATTTATTATATTTATTTTGGGACGAAGGGAGTATACGAAAAGATTGAATAAAAACATTTTACTTCATTTGTCCCATAATAAATATAATACTTGTTTTTTATGTCCCCATAATAATTACAATACTACCTTATTTGGAAAAAATTTTATCAAAAAAATACAAAATCAATCAAACTCAATTATAATATACATATTATCTCCTCTCACAACTGTTATAGTAACCCTCACTATCACCGAATATATACTCTATAGGTCCGTTTCGAATTATATGTAACAGTTTGATGTGGAACGAAATTTTATGTGAGGATTAAATTTGATTAGTATATTGTAATTTTTTTTAATGATGGTAGGAGTTGATATGAAAATATGTGATATAATGTGAGAGAAGTTATTAGGGTGTGACCGGATAGTGTGTTTAATTTAATACTCCCTCCAAGAATGCAACATATACGTATTTTATATTATTTTATACACATGAATATAAGTCTTGTTTTCCTAACAAATTACGTTTAATCGTTCCCTAACATATATTAGGTTGAAGTACGTAACTTATATAACTATTGATGTTTCATGATTAATTTATAAAAAACTACGTTGGATCGTCGTTATACTTGTGTCAAACTTTACATCGACACGCGTATTCGGTCAAAAGGTTACATTCTTTATGGGACGGAAGGAGTATAAATTTGATTCCAAAAATGAAAATAAAATAAGTGTTGTATATATTTTGAAACGATAAAAAAAACGTTGTTTAATATGGAACAGAGGGAGTATATTCTTTATTCATCATATTCTACACAAATTCAACATATATATAAAACTCTGTGTCGATTAATTTATAATATTTATTATGAGATGGAAAAAAAATATTTTAAAACCATTTAAATAATAAAATATTTCAATTAATATAAACGGAGGCTACACCTCTTCTTAGCCGTTCACGACAAGAAGACCTCGACTGACCAGAAATGAAAAATAACCTTAATTATTAAACTTGATTAGACATATCCCGATCGGATCTTGATCTTGCAGAATCATTGGACAAGAAAACAGGGGATCATGGATAAGAAGTTGTCCACTTGGTGATTTAATGGGCAAAGAAATGAAGGAAGAATGGGAGACAGGATTGGCCGGCGTACGCAACTTTGAAAATTAAACATCATTTTTCATCCTTTCCTTTCTCCTAACTTTGTATTATCCCCTTGGCTTGGACTTTTTGTTTGATAAAACTCATATCATTAATCATTAATTAATTTTAAATGAAGAAATGGACCACGAGATCACAAGATGGAGATTTGCACGCAATTGAACTCTCGTGCCATTTGCTCTCTGACACGATACCCGATTCCTCTTTTGTCTTCTCCCAGTTTGTATCCCTTTAATATCAACATGATTTCCTATCACTGTCAACATATTTTGTTTTATTATCATCACAAAAACATTACAATCAATTAATTTAATATAATAATTTATATATGTAGTATTTTTTATTATAAATATTAATTTGTTTTTTTTGATTTGTGTGAGTGAGAGAAATGAAAAAAAAAAGAAGAGAAAAATAATGGGATGAGCTAATGCGATATAAAATAAAAAATAAAAATGTTTTGATTTTTTTAAAGAAAAAATTTTAAAATAAAATAATTTAATAATTTAATAAGGATATCTCAATATAATAAATATTGTAAAGAGTTTTACTATATGGTGATTGTGAAATCACATCCCTCCTCTGCGAAATAGATTTTCACTTATCAACGAAGGCGATATTTATCATCAGGGAAAATATAAATATCTAAATTCAACAATCCAATCAAAATGAAAAAGTAAAAAGATAAAAATGGTTATGCATTTACTTAATCTAGATCACTAAATCCCACTAATCACACACAGTTCACATTGTATCACTTCACCATCATGATATTAATGTTTTGTATGGTCTCCATCGCGTTATTGTAAAGCAGAGAGAAACCATTGATTGAACAAAACAGAACAAGAAAAGGACGAGATAGACATCCTACCATCGTGTTCCATGCCAGGAAGCAACACATATGGTTCCACTAAACCAACTTGCAATAACAATATGAACCAAAGCAACAAACCAGGAAACATCATTATCGACTGACACAAATTGCGACCATTCTCCATTAATAATATGATCACCTTGAAAATCGATACAAAGTTTGCAAGTGAAAGTAATCGGTTGCCAAACTTTACTTTCCCCAATCTTCCCAGTATTCCAATCCCTTTCAGCTCATCGTATCTTTGGCATCATAGACGTGCAGGTTACACACGGGGCAACTAATACATATAGGAGGAAGTATCGGCAAGGAAAGGATTTTGGTCTAATATTATTCACCGAAAGACGATATTTCACCGTCACGTAAGGATTTTTTTTCTTCGAGGAGTTAAACGTAGATTTGATGGAAAGCAAAAGAAGGAAAAGAAACATAATCTGTGAAGAAGCTATGTTTCCCGCTGTTTACTTGTGCAGAATCGCGGTACTTGCAGATAAGTAACCTCATCTAATCTTTTCATAAGATCATGTTGCGATACAACGAACCATATAGGTGTTTGCATAACGCAACAGTACACGGTTACGATTCTCTAGATACATGTACAGAGGCTTCTTTTCCGAAAGAGAAGAGATGTCCCATTCTTTCGGTTCCTTCTCTTCCCTTTGTTCCTATAGAATCAGCTATGATGGTAACTCTCAGCACAACAGAACTTCCCATGTAAACACAGAAAGGAATCATGATGGTTACACATCATCGCCTCATACCTTCATGTACAATGCCAAATTTTCAAGCCGATTAGCACCTATAAACATCGTCCTTTCAGCAACGCAACCGACCAGTATCCGTATGACGAAGATAACGAGCCAACTTCATCCCAAGCGTCCAATAAGCACCAATCCATAAAGCACGACAATACAATGTATAATCTACAATGTTGTTTCTTATCTATTTTGGCTCCAGAATCACACAAATCAGAAGTTTGAACTTAACGTATCCTTCTCACTTATATCAAGCAAGCAGCAATACATCGATCTCCCTATCATCCAGCACCAATACACATCCAAGTTCCTCTATTCAAATTAATAGAATGGACTTGATTCTTGACCCTATGCTCGCCAATTAAAACACCTCACACAAGAACCACATCATTCCATTCTCAGCACAATGTTTACCTGATAGTTGAAATTTGATACTCTGTACAAGACTGACTCCCAGACATAATGTTTGCGACTGTTTTTTTCTCAGCTCAACAATGGATTATCAAGCACATAAAACACAAACGAAAAACCACATCTCGGCATTTTCGAAACAGAACTTTTGAGGAACCATATATTGCTCAAAGCCAAAGGGAACCGATTTATTCATTTCGTATTTACATGACTACATGTTAAGAGGCTAATACGTACTGCCATAATCCTAATATTCACAATCCTGTTTCCTAACATGATCAACCCGCAACATCAATCACGATGCCAACACAGCACACACAGAGATCAAGATCAGATCAAATATTTCACGAGGAGTCGAGTCGAGTCGATTCGAGCCGAGTCGAGTCAGAGCAACTATTGCACGACGAGTTGCCGAGTGCAGAAGGAGCAGAAGAACTTGCGTTTGGTCTTGAAATACAACGGCACAAAACACAACCGCCACTGGCTCTGCACGTCCACCGCCTGCACCACGCCGCCGCAGAACGGACACGCCCCCGGCGCCGCCGAGCGGCCGATCACCCGCTCGTCCTCGTCGCACATGAACACCAAGCACATCTTGGCACCGATTCTTCCACTCCTGTAGATCGATTGACTGACGGCGATGAAGATTATGGATTGGTTTTCGATGATCGGAGATGGATAGCGATCACGGTTGATCGGATTTAGCGAGGGGCAGTTACGTGTTAGGGTTTTGGGGGAGGAGCAGAAGACAGTGCTGGAAAGTTCTTGTCGGGAACAGTGTTGGCATTTGGTAACGATCGATTTTGTGTTTATGGAGAGAATGTAGAACCGTCGAGCATAAATATGACGAATAATGTTGAGTTTATGCTCTAACCGATCACTATTGTGTCAACATGAATGGTTTTTTTTTTAAATTTATCATGGATCTTATATCATCAATTTTGTTGATAAAATTGAATTCTCAATAAACATATTGTAGTTTCTCAATATTGAATAATGGATCAACAAATTTGTGTGGAGATGTTGATGGTAAAGTTAAAAATTTATCTTTATCAACATTCTTCTGAGTTATACTCCCTTGCATGCAACAGCAATGCTAAAAGGATTTTCTAAGGGTGATGAAGTTCTGTAACTGCTACTAGTTCTGTTCGACACTAGGATACAACTACTCAGCAGCTTTGGCTACAATCACATATTTGGTTCATGTAAGCATGACTCATGCTAAAAGGATTTGTCGTGATTTGTTCGACGGCTAAAGAATAACAAGAAGCTACAAAGATTCAACATACACATGAGTACAATATTTAGAAATGATCATGGCATCAATATTCATGTAAAAGGCATAAATCAATGAATCCATAGAGTAAACAAATGCATAGGTTACAAAATCAGAGACTATATTTGAGTCCTCTCTTCCCCTTTATCTCCTTTCCACACACTCCTTAAATGGCAGTATAACTCATCAAAAATATCTCAAGACAGAATGATCAAATTGACCCCGAAATGCATTTACGAACTGATCATGTAAAACCAAGACAACATGAAAAATACAAGTATATGCAATGCGAATAATCCAACTCGAGACCGACTTGACTTCAGAAAAACAGACCAGTTTAGCTCACCAAACTTTCGGATTGATGAGCTACTTCTCTTGCAAGGAAATGACAGTTTCGAATGCACCAGCCAAGGCTCTCACCTTGTTCTTCCTGTTCTCCATCAGCTTGCTGGCCGTTTCCTCGATCACGTTGTTATAAACCTGAGCCTCCTTCTTCCCTCCTGGGCCGACTGGCTGTTGCCTCACACTGCTACTCGCAGTTTCTGTCTCAGTCTTCGCTTCCTTTACCTCGCCCTCACTCGAATCTCCATCTTTGGCCTCTTCAACCGATTCTTCTTCTTTCTCCTCATCACCAGCCTGTTCTTCCTCCACTTCCGGCTTGTCTCCATTTTCAACAGCTTCTGCAATGTCCTCCTTTTCTTCATCCTCATTGACCTCGGCTTTCACCTCATGCTCTGCCGATTCTTCTGCAGTATCTCCTTGATGTTCGTTGAACTCCTCTTCCTCGGTGTCCGCTATTGCTCTCGGTGGCTGCTCTTTTATGTCAGCATCCTTTTCTGCAGGATGAGATGCCATCTCACCATGATCGTCATCTTGTGCTTCTTCTTCTTGTATATCAGACTTTTCCATGTCTGGCTCAGCATGCTTCGGCTCAGCCTCTATGGGAGGATCACCCAGCTCGAGCTCATCTCCCGGCATTTCTGAAATTTCAGGAAGTGACTGATCCTCGTTATTGGTAGCTGAAGCCTCATCATCGATTACCATATGATCAAGGTTCAATTCCTTATCATGGGCCTCGACGGATGATTCAGATGTCACACTTTTAGGGGCTTTCTTCTTCAATGATGACCCAACAATGTCCTTCGTACCAGAAACTGCAGTTGGGCTTTTCTTCATGCTTTTGGCTTTGACCAAAGAAGACTCAGCCTTAGCATCCTTCATTGTTGGCCTTGACAGCTTTTCCGAAACAGGCTTGGAAGAGGAAGATGCATTCCTTGTGGTGCTACTGAAGGAAGTCGAACGGACTGGTTTAGCTCGGAGGTTAACGCTAGCAGCACCCTGGAGTGCCTTCTGAAGCTGAAAAGATGATGGAGGTTTGTCAAAGGACCTTCTCCTGTCGAGGGGTGACTTATGGGCAGTGATCTCATTGCTTGGCCTCTTGCCTGGGTCAGAACTATCCCTACGAGAGCTCAGAGTAGGTTTCAAGTAGTTTGGAACCAGCTTCTCAGAGGATGTGGCGCTGGTTTTCTGATCAGAGGATGAACTTGATGAAGGTGATTTCAGGGGCTTCTTATGATAAGGGTCTGATGGGGAAGTCCCCATCTTCTCCTTTGAATTGGCACCTCCCCTCACCGTTGTAGACATATTGTTGTGTCAGAAGAACCTGCATGTGGTTAAAAAACGACCGAGAATAATGAAGAGAAATGACTAAGAAAGATGGACTAAACCCAAATGATAAAACGACATTCAGCAAAAAATATCTTCAGAATCAAAATCAAGACATATACTCTCCTTTCAAAAGAACAGCAGAAGTCGCCGTTTTCTGTTGCTAACCATATTCTCCAGTACATCATAATTGTATATATCAGATGAAACAATGCCACTTCAATCAGGTACAGCCCCATCAAAAGAATGCTACGTGGTTGAGAAATTTCAATCTCAGACATATTACCCAACAGTGAACGCCACATCCCAGCAGTGAACGCCACACAGTGGGTTTGGAATTAGTCCATGAAAAACAAGGAGAGGATGAAAAGGAGTCCTATGTTTTGTCAATGATCAACAATGAACAAAAGATACCTTTTCCTAAACTATAGAACTCAGTTTCCTCGACAAATCACAATTATTCCATAAGGTGCAATGAGAAACAGGGTCCCAGTGAATCGTGGTCTGTCACATTTAAGTGACATATATACGTGTATGATAATAGAGTAGAGTAAGATATTTCTCCAAGGAAGAGCAACATTTGTGCTGACTGAGACATGCATATCAGCGACCTGTCACATTTTGTTTGCTTGTTGTATTGAGTTCGTCGATCGATAAAAGTTTGATTTATTGGTTTAATCATTAAAGCTTAATCATTATCAACTGAGTGATTCCCAACCACCATTCAAGACCAAGAAAGAGGAAAGCAGACCCAGTCATGATAGTTGGGGCCTAAAAGAAATGTTCTACAGTTGGAAAACGACAATACATTTTGCCGCATAACACCTACCTTAATCATATATCCACATTTGAGTGATTGGATAGAACATATTGTTAGAAATTAAGGGGTAATTTACCATCTTGATGCATCGCCAACCTTGCGGTCATCGATATAATCTTTTGCCTCCTTTGATCAATGCATACCCAAGCACATGAAAATAGCATTTGAATTGGAAAAAAAAAAGAAAAACTCCTAATGATTAGGCTCCACTCTATACTCTGGAACGTACAGTGAAAGGATTCATCTAGTCTTAGCAAAGATATAAGCAAGACTCTTTTATTCAGCCTTTACAGATAGGACCATAGGCCTTTGCTCAATTACATTGTTGATACCTATGAATAAGCCTAAACTAGTAGCTTCTATTGGACGCCTTAGAGGTGCCATGTTAAAAGAGCCTAAACCGCGGCACAATTACATTTTGCATGGGCATGGTACAAAGAATTAATGGACAAATCAATCCCAAATGGGTTAGTGATCTAGGAGTGAAGATCTATAACACCAACCCAGATGCTTTCATCATGGAGAGGGTCTCGAAAAATAAAGATCTACAACATCAACCCAGATGTTTTGATCATGGATAGCGTCCGAGAAATGATAGTCTACAACATCAACCATATGCTTTCATCCTAGACATGGTCCAGAGAAATGAAGGCCCAAAACCAATAATTCCCCTTCAGCATCACAATGATCGCATCACAAGTGTATAAACCAATATTTTTCTTGTCATTATGATTTTTAGTCGATGGAGACTCATCGTTTTGGTAACCCCAAAAAAACCCAGATAGCCAAAAGATCAACCGATTAACCAGCGCAAACCAGGTCAAAAGGCCGCGACACAATCATGACCATTAACATTCAATCAACAACCATAACCCTGAATTTCACCATCAAATCAACCATGCACATCAAATGGTAATACCAAATGACAGAATCCGATCATCATTGACATATAACAAAACACTTAACGAATCAAAACAAAACGCAAAAAGACAACACAAATCACATTCAAGCATGTATCCACGATCATAAACGCTTGATTTATGTACCCCGGAATCACGCCCCAAAAAAATTAAAAAATAAAGAAGGGTATAAACCGAAACAAAGAGAAACGCAAATGGGTCGAGAGATTTCATACCTTTTCTGCTCTCGATTGAGGGTGAGAGAAAGAGAAGGGGGAAATGAGAGAGGCTTTTGTGTGCTATGAATCCGTCAAATGAAAGGAGAAACAGAATGAGAGGCGAAGGCAGAGGAGACGAATGAATAAGAGGACTGACTCGTTATTTGACGAAAACAAGCACAAAACCCCCCTTTTTTTAGGACGAGGACAGAGAGGTAGCCCAGCCTGAACCAGCGCAGGAGGGAGGAGAATATTTGTTCTGCATTATAATACTCTCATATTAGAATCAGTCGTTGTTTCAACTACGTGGTTAGGGATTTCATGTTTTGCACATCGAAGAATAAAGTTTATTTTAATGATAGAAGAAATTCATCGTTATTTTTTTAAAATTTTATATACATTTGTATTTTAATTATCTTGTGTGCTCAGTTTGTGTGTCGTTGATACATTGTCATGGTTGGTTTTGACTCTACTCAAACATTGATATTGTCATCAATAAAACCCTTTCAACTGAGATTTAAGTCTATGTGGTGGCAACCCTGATCTGATCTGATCAAACAGAGAAGAAAAGCACAAGGCGGAAGAAACGGCAGACGTGGTAACGTAGGGGAGATCACCACAGGCCAATCCTGTTTTGTTTTTTTGGGAGAGGAAAGAGCCATTTGACCTCGTACTATGCGGAGCAGGATTCTATTTGTGGCCCCTGATGAAGTTTAGTTTAATTGATGCTTCATGGAGGGAATCAGGCCAACGATAGAGGTCCAAGAATGGCGGTGGCCGGCTCATCACAATGAGATCGAGTAGCCATTGTCTCGAGTTTGTCATCGTCCTATTGTAGATTGATTTTTAGATATGATGCTGTATATGACTGCATTGACATTTGACGGGAATGTCATATGGTTAATGTTATTGGTTCTGCAATGAGAGATGCAAGGGATAACGTGTGAAGAAAGGTAGGAAATTTTGATTAGATGGCACCTGCACATAGCATGTATGAGCACGGGATATTAATCTTGTTCCATTTGTTCCATGCCCTACACTGCTTGACAAAACCATTTGTGCTGGTCATTCTGTAAACTTAACTCTTCATGTCAAAGACAAAGTGTTTACGATCTGAATTTGTATGCGAATAAGAAATCAGTTTACATCTCAGGGCACAATTGTATTGCAACGTCCTTGGCCAATCCTCGCTATCGGTTACTTAGAATCTCTGTGATAGGCTACCGAAAAGAAAGGTGCACCTTATTGATATGGGTAATACTATTCAACCGTTTAAACTTTTCCTTGGGATATTACATACACCCCACTTAAAGAACGCAACGTCCTCGTTGCGACATCAAACACGACATATAGCCTCATAACCTTCCCCCGCTAGGCAGTTGACCCGAACCCCTTATAACCCCTCATAACCCCTCATAACCTCATAACCTTTCGGCTAATGACAACCGTCAAGTCTCAAAGTTCTATGTTAGCACACAGAATGATGGGGTTATTTGATGCTCCAATCCTACGTAGTATGGACAAGCTCAGGGGTCAATTCGATCATACTAAAGATATCTCAAACTATTCCGTGCCAACACTTTTGGTTAAGAGGTGGTATACGCTGGTTGTTAAGTCACAAAAGAAAAGGATGGTGAAACTTGGTCTCTATGAGGCCAACTGCATCTATTGGCACAAAAGCCCAGAGTTGTCGTGAAGTCAAGAAAAGCATATTGCTACTACAGCTTTGTTTATAGTCATCGGCAGGCTGCAGTTGAGGTACTCAATATTAGTACGCTGAACAGAAGCAATGTCATATGGATACTCAAACCTTCCCCACAAAGCGGGGGATGTATATCTTTCTCACCGTATTTTCTGATGACTATTCATTAAAAGCATAGAGTATAAAAACTGCGCCTCTTTTATCAAGACCAAGCTTTTTATGTCAAACAAACAAAGGTTTTTCATAACTCTTGTAAGTACCAAGTGTAACTAGCAAGTTCTACGCCCGAATCATTCCATTTCCAAGTCATCATATCATACATTTTCATCAACAATCCAAATTCCAATCCATGGACACTACTCCATCTCCTATTGTACTTCCCAATCAAGCCCCAAACAAC
Source organism: Drosera spatulata (assembly GCA_035668315.1). Classification (NCBI taxonomy): domain Eukaryota; kingdom Viridiplantae; phylum Streptophyta; class Magnoliopsida; order Caryophyllales; family Droseraceae; genus Drosera; species Drosera spatulata. The sequence goes on from JAOVYX010019172.1 coordinate 37,435, forward strand.
AATAACTCAAATGACCCGCGACGAAATCTAGAATCAATTTACCATGTTTGTCGACGCGCTCGTCGTGAACTTTACAGCAAGCATCGAGATCATCGCAGGGCTTCTCTCCCGGACATCCACTATGCCCTACTCCACAATACTTCCCGTACCGTATCCCAACACCTATCACACACAACAAACACACACCACAAAAACTAGTCACCTCATAATCCCCAATCGAAACCAAAACACACAACACAAACAATCACATTTCACTTTCAAATCCACGAATCAAGTAGTACTAGTTCATATCTCACTATTGCAATTCACCGCGACGCAGCTCGTGCTGCACCCGACCTGCGATCAAAAAACACAATCACAACACAATCAGCTATCGATCCAGCGAAAAAAAATCGGATCAAGATGAGAAATGCGGATAGGAGAGATCGATTGATGGATACCTGCTGCGAATCGACGGTCAATGGAGGGCCGAGAACGAGGAGGATGACGACGAAGAAGATGTCTAGTGGTCGACGGGCGGCGATGGTGGCGGAAGGAGCCGCCGATCGCAGCATCGGCAGCGCCGGCGGAACTTTTACGGCGGCGCTTTTCTTCGGTGACGCGTCAAGGGAGGTTGGTAAGATATTCTTGGGTGTGTGAATTGTGATTCGTTCCAATATTATTGGGCCACTTACATTATTTTATGGTGTACGGTTAGCACAAAACCTTCATAACATAGTGCAAATATTTTCATGATATACGAATTAGGCTTATGCATTTAATTTTATACTCGTCCTAAATTAAATATAATAAATTATTAAAATATAACTTTTATGTATGTGTTAAATTTTTATTTTGATAAAAAAATACTAATTTCGTCCTAAAATAATTACATCGTTTTGTCATTTTTGATCCGTCTCAAATTGATTGCAACGTTTTCATTTTTAAAAAATATTATGTGGTTAGGAATTAAAAAAAATGAGAAGAGAAAAATTATGTGGTTGAGAATTGAATGGAGGAATGAAGTAAATCTAAATTTGCTCCAATAAAGTAAATGTTATATTAATTTTGAGATTGAGGGAGCACTTCATTTTAGTTAATGATAGTGGATTTATTATAATAACTGAAAGAAAAGTTAGTGAAATATACTGTAAACATTTTATATTTTTTATGCAAAAAATTTTAGTAAAAGAAAAATATTGTATTTATTTTGGAACAGTTCAAAAAAAATAAATGTTATATTTTTTATGAAATAAAAAAAATACTAAAATTTGTCAAGAAAAATTGATTTAATGATAAATAATTTCTCTTTTATTTATGGTGTTCGAGATATGTGAATATGTTGTTATGTTTTCTTTTTTTATCGGAATGACATCATCAGTTTGCAACGTTGATACCTAGACTCCCTTTCCCCTGTGTCTTTGGCCAATGAAACATTGTTCAGAGCACGATCACTTTCATTCATTTGATCCATGGTTATCTTGATAAGATATTAACCCTACCATAATCATCGCGTCAGTGAGTATTTCTCATGATACCCGCTAGATATAGATTTATGCACAATCATGTTCAACACAGCATTATATGGGATGCTAATCCACTATTGATTATGATGATTAATTTTTGTGTCTTGTAGGATCAACGTGCGTTCTGTTGATGATCAACACGATCCAGCGTAATGATATAAATCATTTTCAAAATTTGCGAACGATCTTGAGATCTTTCACAATCCACGACCGCAAGCATGTTTATTATTGAAAGAAATATGAATATGTTCAACTCCTTGATTGAGATTGCAACTTTGGTTATGTCAATATAGACTATAGATTAGAAAAATTTGTAGTGGGGATCAAACTTATAACAACCATGATTATTTTCGCGTGGTCAAGCGAGTAGAAATTCGTGCGAGAGCCTCTACACCCAAGTTATGATTGATCATATGAAGTTAAAATCAAAATGCATCTTACATACATTCAATTTACTGTCAAAGGTATTCGTCTAGTTTCAATACAATTAGCTTCCTATGCATCTATACTACAATCAAACAACATATGCTATCGTTGAGAAAGGGGTCAGCAAATTATCTTTTTGAAATATTTCCTACGATGAACTTAAAACTAATGGGTGTTTGAATTTAAGTGAAAAGTTTTATTTGATACAATGTCCTAAGAAATACAAGTCGTGTTCATTAATACATTTATTGGCCAAGTCGGTGGATACCATTTTCGTATCATACTGACAATTTACAAATTGTATGCTTTTATGCTCATGTGTACAAACAATAAGCCATATGGAACTAAAGTTAGGTTGAAGAAACTTTTCGTTATGGAAATTGGAAAATTAGTTGTAAAGATTTTGGCATATGATCATTTAGTGACCATATAAAATGGGAACTATATGGAATGTCCAATAGTCCAAGTTTTTAAACCAATCTGGGATTGATGTAATGGTATTCGACTCAATTTTTTTTTTTGGAAGGATTTGTGTTCAAATCACACTAACCTTAAAATGTAGATTGATTACGTTTCGATCAAAATTTTATCCAATACTAATAGAAACGTTTTATCAGTGTTCGAAAATTAATCGAGATACGTGCGTGTTGATCCAGATCCATAAAAGAAAAAAAAATCCAAGTTCCTAGGTTATAATCACATCACGATCACATAGCTCATAGACCATATATATTTTCATAATATAAACTAGTGGGGGCATGGCATTTGCATTTGCTTGCACATCTTCATTGGTGTGATAAAAAAGGAAGGAGTGGAAAGTTCATGGGCAGGTGCAAAAAAAAATAATTCAAATAGTGCTTTCAGCTTTCAGCTTTTGGTTTAATTTATTTGGTCCACAAACAAAGAAAGATGCATCTGGCTGCTGTTCTCTTCTCTCACAGGATGTGGCAAGATTACGTTCATAATCTATATGTTTAACAAGAATGATTAATCCTTTATAATATGGTCGGTATTTATTTTATTGCATAGTTCTTTGAACATGATAGGATTCATTGACCCAACGGTGACAAAAATTCTACTCTCTTCTCAACCAAGTTTCAATCTATCTTTTGGTTATAAGTTTTCTAGTCAAATCTCAGTTCATATCTTTTATTGACTCAATGCTCGACTAATTGAACTCTAACTCCTATTTACCAACCTATTTTGTCTTATCTTTATTTATAATGTCTTCAAAATTCATCAGTTAGATGAGAGTAAGAAAATAATGCACCACTGTGAATCTGTGATAATCCTACCAAATTAACTCACCACTTTTGCATTGTTGACATGATTTTTATGGTTAAACTACGTGTTTAGGTTAGCCCAAGTCCAAAGCCATGGTTGCCCACCACCATCAAAACCCTTTAACATCATGCGTCGTCATTTTCTTATTCTTCTACTTACATGGCCCATTCTCCTCCCTCATCCCCACTTCTTCATCAAACCCCTCCATTTTCAGCAATCAATTCTCTCTCATTAGAACAACGAGGAACAAAAACACCAAATCAAAGGTGGGAATTTCCTTGTTTGATCAATTGGGTTTTCATGTTTGAACCCTTTTGCACGGGCTATCAATCAATTCCCATGTTTTGTGGGGTGGGTTTGTTTGGAGTTGATTATCTGTGTTTTTTGGGCAAACCCTGATGAAAATTCGGATTAGTGTGCAGATTTGGGTAAATTAATAATTTTTTGATCATGGGTTTTTTTTGTTGGGTTATTTTGGAGGGGAAGGAGATGGGTTGCTTTCCTTGTATGATAAATTTCCCTCTCTTTTTGTTGGGGTTTTTGAATTGATTGTATTTTGTATGGATTATTGGAAAAGGATACATAGGATTGAGTCTTTTGAAGTGCTAGAATTGCGGGGGAATTTTGATGGGTTATAAATAGAATATGGTGAAGGTGAATGGTTCAAAGATGGATTCTTTGATTGCTCCTTAATAAAAGGGGAGTTTGGGTGCAAGAGAAGAACCCTTCTCATTCATGGATGGAGTAAAATGAGATTCTGACCATTGAGGATTGTTTTCATCATTTCTGGGTTTCTTCAGTTTTCAGGTGATCAAGGTGCTTTCTTTTTTATTGGGAATTCGATTTTCGTCATCGGTTGATTGATAAAAAAAGGTGTTGATCGATCTATTTCTGCGTTTTTTGTTGTTTTGAATTATCGATGAATGGTCGAGTTGATGAAGCTGATACCTTTTTGCTTATGGGATTTCCTTTCTTCGTTTTAGTGTGTATGTGTTGCCAAGTTTTCTGTTGTAGTTTATCATGAGCAGGGAATCTCTCTTTCAGACAGATTCTCTCGTATTGTTTAGTTATCTTATCCAAAATAAAGTTTGATGTTATAGGTGGTTGGCAATGGTATTCGATTCATTTCATTGTTTCTGTGGGGTTTTCGCCTTTGCTTTAGCATCTTGTCATGGCCACTCATGGAAGAATAGAATTTGGATACCTTGTGTGGAAATAATTCATGTTTTGATTTGATGATGGATGATCAATTGATCATCTGTTCTGTGACTTGGCCATTCATTCCGTCGTTCCGTGCTAGTTTGTGATAGAAGAAGATGGAAGTTGATTGAAGCTTCTGCTCTTCTAGCGATTCCTCGTTCATAATTCTCACGTTCCATGTGCTGCTACCCAATTTTATTTGTATTCCGTCTGATATTTCTATGTTGCCTTTTTTGTTGTTTGCGGGCTGTTCTTTGTGCCGTCAAGCTGATGAAGTTTCCTGTGACTGAAAATGATTGGTCAGGACCTGTGAATCCTTGATTATTTTCCAAAACAAAGTAGCTGGAAGCATGTTGTATCAGTTCTTACAAGATAAACGCAAAATTCCACAATCTTGATAATATGGTAGCATTTTTTTTTTCCTTGGAAAAAGTACACTTTCCATGTGGAAGTTCATGTATACTCATAATACAGAATGATTTTGTTTAGAATTAATTCAGGCTACTATTTTTTGAAGCTATAATTCAAGCTCCTATTAAGTCTTCATTACCCTAACGTCTCCTTTTTTTGGGGTGGGAGAGCCAGAAAACCTTGCTCTGATGAAAGTGTTGTCTTAGTTGGAAAATGGATGCACATGAGGCTTCATTGCAGCTGTTGCTCGCCTTTGCTGATCCTATTGCTTTGAAAGGATAATACTAAACCTGTATTCTCCTGTTTATATGTCATATATGCAGAACAGGAAACTTTGTGGGTAACATGGATGGGTATTCTGGTAGAAGAACTGCAGGTGGACTTCTTGTCTCCAGAAAGTGTTCCAGTATTGTCTTGAGAGACTCCGCTGACAGCAAGGACCAGAATCCTCGGATTTGTAGTAGAATAGGATGCAGCAGTAAGCTTAATTCCATGAAAGGTCCACAAATCGGATTGTTGGAGAAAGCTAAAACTTCAAGGCTTCCCTTTAGTCCGTGTAGAGCTGGGAAAGAAATTGTTGGATGCTCTTCTAAAGCTTCCCGTAACAGTGGCGCAAAGAAACCTTGTACTGACTTGAGAAAGAAAGTCTCTTCTCATTCAGAGATGACAGACACTGAAACTGATAGTAGTCTTGATGAGTCAGAGAAATCTGAGCCTATTGAGAAGTCGCAGATTGAACATCAGCTTAGACCAATGCCAGAAGCTTCCAGCTCGAGTGGAATTTCTCAGAGTAGACATGGGAAGAAAAATACACAGGCCACTGTTTTAGCGAGTCACGTTAGTACTTCCTTTGGTCCCTCTATATCAAGGCACAGTAGCCGAGGTGCCAAAAGTAGCTTAAGTATAAACAGGTACAATCTCAAGAGTTTCAGATGTGATACTATATCTGATGTCGTTCAATCGAGCAGCTCACCAGATTCAAGTTTGGGTAGAAAAAAAGACATGTCAAAGAAGAAAACTATTGAAGCGGAAAGTAGTTTGTCAGCAAGAGGGAAGAGGACTAGTGGTTCATCCTTCATAGATGATAGGCGGAATGCTAATTCAAACCGTGGAATTTCCATCTCAGAGTCAAGAAGCAGTGTCCTGGCACCACCCACTGGAAATGATTCTATATCTGTCAGAACTCGGAGGTCGGCTGCAAGAGCAAGACTATCTGAGCAAGGAGACGTGAACAGATTCACCGAGTCATCTCCCTCCTTTACGACCCGGTTTCCCATGTCTGGTCTGGTCTTTGATGCAAATGAACAGAACCTAGACACTCCATCTTCAACTCACGCTTTATCGAGACGTGTTAATTCTTCTAGTCGCCTTGGTAGTGGCGCTGATAATGTGGGAAGTGATAGGTCTACTGTTTCCTTTGAAGTTGGAATGGCCCGTTCTTTGATGAGGGATGGCATGAGGCAGTACAATTTGGAGGGGATTGCAGAGGTATTGTAGCATTTCTGGTCCATGTGACCATGTCTGCTCATTGTTTTTATCGTTATGAGTAAAACATTCGTATGGGCATCTGGTGTAGGTGTTGTTGGCGCTTGATAGAATCGAGCAAGACGAAGAGTTCTCTCATGAGGTAACTTTATGTTTCCTTTTTTTTTTTTTTTTAATGAAACAAAACAATGACTCAGGACTCTGACCTGATGTCATTCTTTCATTGATGGCAGCACTTGCTTGCTTTGGAGACAAATCTTTTACTTAGTGGTCTTGGTTTCCATGATCAGCACAGAGATATGAGATTGGATATTGACAACATGTCATATGAGGTTCATTTCATGATTCATCATCTCTCTTGTTGTAGTAATTTCACTTGAGATCGGAGATCTAAATCTTGAGTATTATCTCTTATTTATTCATTCGTTGCCTTTTCCATGAACTTGTGCTCAGCTATAGTCGTCTAAGTTTGATCTATTGGTCAAACACTCATGTAAAATTGTCCTTGTCACTAGTTTTAGCCTTGACAACATTGGATCTTGCTGTCAGTGGACTTACTGTATTGATGTCTTGCTATGTTAGATTTCCCGTTGATTCGGGGGTTACTGTACACTACTTGTTTGATTTTGCTTTAATAGGAGTTATTGGCTTTAGAGGAGCGGATGGGTACGGTTAGCACAGCATTGACGGATGAGGAACTGGACAAGTGTCTCAAGAAAAGCACATACCAGATGACTTGTCCTGACTTGAGAACCATGGGCTGCAAAGGGAATGGTGACGATGTCAAATGCAGTATATGCCAGGTTTTCTATCAAACATCCTTGTTAATCCTTTTTCTTGGTCTGTGTGGAAACCTTTTGTGATGGTCTGATGTGCCTGAAAAATACAGGGTTGTTTAACGTAACAATCCAGATTTAGTTTTGTGAAACGTTTCCTAGCCAAGACATTGTCAGGCTTGGTTCTTTGTATTTGTATATGGGTGCGTTGAATGGTAAAGTCAATTACTCTGAATTGTTTCGAAGTGACCTTGGAGGTGCCTAAATTTCTGTCAGCCTTGATCTTTCCAAGAAGCTTAGTTTTCAGCTGACATTCAATCTGAACGTTGTTGCAGGAAGAATACATAGCAGGGGAAGAAATGGGCAGACTGGGATGTGACCACAGGTATCACGTCGGCTGTGTCCAAAAGTGGTTGCGGCTCAAGAACTGGTGCCCCATTTGTAAAGCCCCAGCAGCAGGGTGTTCCTCAAGTCGAACATCACCCACGGCAGTTTAAGCTTGTTCGATACAGACATTCATACGTTTTCTTTTCTTCCTTCCCGTGTCTTTTGTACATATCACATCTCTCCCAATAAATCTTCCGCAGCAGGGGTACTCTCAAAATTTCGCGTAGTTTTCTTGCTGCTCTTGCTACCATGAATAATGTAAATGTACTCTGGGTTCAATTCCAGTTCTGTTCATCAATGGCAAGAGAAGTTGTTTAATCTGCCTTTCTCTTCTGCTTATCCCTTTTCCGCGAATGTACATGCTGGATTATTCCCTTTATTGTGTCGGCTTGTTTCAGGTGAAGGGAGTAATTGTTGATGAATTTGTCGATACGCACCAAAACTTGCACTGGGAGTCGAGGAAAACTGATTGATATTCACCTTCAGAGCAAAGAAAATGAGTAACAACAGAAGCAAATGCCGCACCCAAGAAACATTTGTAGAGATAAATTGCAGATAAAAGAACTGATGAAACAATAAATACATAAAAGGACTTGATTAACACTTCGCACATCAGCTTACATCAAGTGAGTTCAGTTTGGCACTTGTATGTTACTTTCTATTTCTGTGTCTCCAGTCCTAACTCCTAATCTATACATTCAACCAATCCTATGGATATTTCTGGCCAATCCCCTCCTTCACAAGATGGTCAGCAGTTTTGCCAATTGACAGTTATAGCATGACACACCTTCCAACAAATAGAATCCGATCTCTCTGCTCAGCCAACAGATTGTGATGCACAATAACATTAAGCCAAGATTCATATTTGCCCATGATGCAATAATCAGTAAAGCAAAGATACACCGGAATGTGCCAAGTCAGATCTCCTATCACATAGCTCATGCCTTGGGCCTAGCTTCCTGAAATACAAAACCACATCAAACACTCCATTTTTTAGTATGTGCCAAGTATTCCACGAGTTGGTTCAATGGTGGACAAATTACCAGAATAATAGATCCAGCAACGGAGTAGAGAAAAGCATGAAAATATCAGGAATTTATTATAATTAGATAATTAAAATTATCCTTTGAAAATGATACATTTACACCTAAACCTAGATATATTTCTTTAGAACTCACCTACTTTGAAACTATTAAATGGACTTACCTAATTAGTTATTAATTAGACCTAATCACCTTGATTAGGTGAGAAAATTATGTGTTAATTAATTACCTTGAGTCTTATAAATAAATCTCATTTGTAAGGTGTTATGTACACATTTTCAAGAGAAAAAAAATCTCTCTTTCTCCCTCTAATCTCTCTCTAAAATATTTTATTATTTTGTTAATTCCGATAATTATTTTTCGAAGAAGTTAATCTGACGTCAACGTTTCTGTTATAACACGTTATCAGCACCAGTCTCCAACCAACTGAGATCAAAAGACAAACGAAGATACTTTATTATATTTACATGATTTGATTTTATTTGATTCATATTATATGATTATAATCTAAATAAAATAATTATGGTTCCATCGTCGGACGAAGTATCGCCTGAGTGGAAACCTATTAATTAATTTTAATAATATTTATGGTTTCATCGTCGGACAAAGTATCACCTGTGTGTAAACATATTAATAAGTTTTAACGCGTTGATGTGATTTACCCCTTTTATGTGGATCACCCGCAAGTTTGACGTAGTTTATCCCTTTTTTGTGGTTCACCCGCGAACATCGATGAGGTTATCCCATTTTTGTGTCGTTTATCCGCAAGTGGCGATAAACTTTATATCCCATGTTGACGTACTTGCTCCAAGTGATGAGAATTAATTTTTCTGTTTTTATTAAGGCACAACAAACGACAAAATGACCTCCAATGATGAAGAAATACCAAACAAAATTCAAAACAATCTTAACAAATTATTGTGTTATTTATTATTAATAGTAGTCCTTAATATTATAACAATTACTTATTTTCTCATTGTAATTAAATATGTGCATTGAGAATGTAATGAATAATAAAATTTTAATATATATGAGTGAATAAAATATTTATCAGCTGTCATAGGATTTGATTGATTTTATATCATTTTTATCAGTAAATTAAACAGCTTATAATAAATCACAGTATTATTGATAATAACTGAAAAATTTTATTATTACTATCAAACTGCTATATCCATACTTTATATAAATAACCTTAATAAATTTATCATTTTGATGTGTTCAGAGAAATATGACAAACCTTACAAAGTTGGAATTCAAAGCATTAAACCTATCAAGGGAAAACTACTTATCATGCATTCTTGATATTAAGTTGCATCTAAATGCCAAAGATCTAAGACATACCATAATAGAGAACAATGAAACAACTCCACAAGAAAACGCTCAAGCACTGATTATCCTGAGACATCACATCCATGAGGATTTGAAATCTGAATATCTTACTATAAAAAATCCATATGAATTATGGAGTAATTTGAAAGGGAGATTTGACCATCAGAAGATGATATTTCTTTCACTGATCAGACATGACTGGACAACTTTAAGGTTGTAAGACTTTAAATCTGTCCAAGAATATAATTCTACTTTGTTCAGTATTACTTCATGTTTGACATTATATGGAGAGTCTAAATCGGATAAGAAAATATTGGAGAAAACATATTCTACTACTTTCACCCCGCGAATGCAACTCTGATGCACCAACATCGGATTTTGAAATTCACTGAATATAGTGAATTACTTTCATTGCTCCTTGTTGCTGAAAAAAATTAGGAATTATTAATGAAAAATTCACAAGCTCGTCCAGTTGATTCCGCCCCATTGCGTGAAGCAATGGCCACCAGAAGTGATAATTGGCGAGGAAGAGGACGAGAACGTGGACGTATTCGTGATCGTGAAAGATTCCATGATCTACGTTATAATCCGATTGCAAATATGAATCATCAGAAAAAGGCAAGATAGCAATCACGCACAGAGGACGGGAAAAGCTTCATATAACATACCCAGGAAGAATGCCAAAGGAAAATGCTATACTTGTGGATTGGAAGGTCATTAGTCTAGATTTTGTAAAACTCACAAACACTTTGTTGATCTTTATCAAAAATCTATTAAAAATAAAGATAAAGCATCAGAGACGAACTTCACCGAAAAACAGCATCAACCAATTTCACCACCTAAAAATATTATAGATTCAACTGGGTGTTTTAATTCTAAAACTGAATGAAAAGTATAACGAAGAAACTGAATATGAACCTCTAGAATGGTGAAAATATGTTTGTAATTCTTCTTGAAGTTGTATTGTTTATATATTTTTCCTTTTTCAATGCAATAAACTTTGTATTAATAAAGGGTTTTATTTACAAAATTGACATAGAAGATGTGTGCATTGTTGATAGTGCAACAACTCACACAATACTTCAAAGTAAGAAATATTTTTCAAATTTGAAGATG
>JAOVYX010019173.1:0-18905 GCA_035668315.1 Drosera spatulata
ATTTAGAAGATAACAAATAGTCCAAACATTAATTACGCTACCACTTATGTCTTATATATCTTTGATACATTTATAATATAGGTATGATAAATTAATTCAAACTTTTCACTTGAAATGCATTGAAACGCATAAAAATTTTTTAACTTGTAATTATCTTAATTTGATGTAATGATTTCAAACTTATAATTGTCACATGATTATTGCATGTTTTATATGTGAAAAACTTATTTTTGAAATAATTTTTAAATATTCTGCGACGGATTACGTCACAATACGCCTAATTTTGCCACGTATTCCGTCGCAGAATATACCTTAATAAAATTTTAATTTCATAACTTTAGTTTTATCGTAATATTTTGCACTCTTAACCAATCGTAATAGTCAAAGAAAGCTTTTCTATCAATAATCAATTGATTGTACATTTATTTTTAAGTACGACACCTTAATCTGATCCTAACACAATATACAAAACATATAAGTATAATAGTTCGAATTATAACGTTGAAATGCGTAAGAAATACGTAGAACTTATAATTATCTCAATTTGATGTAATAATTTAAAACTTATAATTATAACATCATTATTGCATATTTTTTAATAATTTTACGACGGATTCCGTCGTAATTATATAATTTTTACCATTACTTGCCTTTTTGCGAAAAATTTTGGGAATATTTATAATAATTTTTAAAGAAAAATTAAATTATATTTATAATTTGAAGATGGATTCCGTCGTAAAAAATTAAATTTATTTCAAAATTTAAAAAATTTTATCCCTATTTATTTTTTCGACGAAATCTGATGTAATTTTGTGAAAATTTTACATCGGATGTTGACTTTCCATCGCATTTTTTTTTCTTTTTCTTTTTCCAATTTGATTTTGCGACGGATTTTTTATTTCGCTAAATCTTTTCGTTGTAAATTTACTTTTTTTTGTAGTGGACTAGGGGCCACAGGTTGTGCAGACGAGTGCAGCAGACCACGGCTGCAGCAGAGTAGAGTCAGGTGCAGCAGACCACTGCTCTAGCAGAGTGCAGTAGACCAAGGCAATACAGACTACAGGGGAATAAAACTTACAGGCCAAAGATCAACTACATACAACAGCAAAAGTGTCTCAGGGTTCTCATGATCTAGGACCATATCTGTGTTCAAGGCCAGTTCCAGCAGCAAAAAGAAGTGAGCCATATCGCAGTGCAAGTATGTAAGCTGAATTGTAGAATACTGAGTGCGGTGCTGGGTGCAGACGAGGCTACACTAGCAAGCTGAGCAGATGAGGTCTGGAAGCTGTTGAGTGGAACCTAAGTTGCAGCAGACTGACTACAGTACTTGGTGCAAGTGAAGTTGCAGAAAGGCTGGATATGAAGACTGCGCAGCAGAGCTCATGCAGCCGAGGGTGCAGCAGAAGTTGGCAACAGAGGGCTGCAGCAGAGGCTGTGCAACAGAGGCGTGCGGTAGACCTGGCGTATAAGTCTGGGTGCAGTATATGTTGTGCTGGAATGGAAAAAAACAAAGAAGGGGTAAAAAACGAGAAGCTGAGGCAAAGGTGATGTGTATTGGATCAGAAAAGGTGAAGTTAGGTCAGTCTACTGCAGTAGAGGACAGAACTGTCACTATCAGATAGTACAGTCACGGGTTCTGGTTCCCTGAGCTTATAAAAGGAACTCACAACGCAGAGAACAAGATTGACGAGTCTGAGAAAAACTTGAACATCATTTCAAAGCTTTCAAACAAAGAAAAAACCTTAGAGACTCGCTGTGCAAAGAAATTTTTTTCGCACTGATCTTCACTATTAGAACTATTAGCAAAGAACTTAAATGTCCAAAGACAAAAACTTTTTAAGTTTAAGTCTTAACTACAAAACTTTCGCAAACTGCAGTAGACTCAGATGGTGCAGACTAGCCTATAGCTCTACTGCACCACCTGGAAATTTTTTAGATAACCTATTCACCCCCCACTCCCCCCTCTATGTTATTTCTGGGACTTTCAGCTGCAAATGGACATTTAGGAACAAAAATGATGAAAATGGAACTATCATCAGAAATAAAGCTAGACTTGTTTCTAAGGATATTCACAGGAAGAACGAATTAATTTTGATGAAATCTTTGCTCCTGTGGCAAGACTTGAAGCCACAAGGATGTTATTAGCATATGCTGCACATAAGGATTTTAAGGTATATCAAATGGATCATAAAAGTGCCTTTCTGAATGAAAATTTACTTGTGGAAGTATATGTGGAACAACCTCCTAACTTTGAGGATTATAAGTATCCTAAGTTTGTTTATAGACTTAACAAAGTTCTCTATGGATTGAAATAGGCTCCAAGAGCTTGGTATAAAACTCTGTCAAGTTTTCTTACTAATCATGGATTCAATAGAGGAAAAGTAGGCACAACTCTTTTCATTAAGCATCACAAGGATCATATCTTATTGGTTCAAACATATGTTGATGACATTATTTTTGGGAGTACAGATGCAAAATTGTTGGATAGGTTTGCTAATCTTATGACATCTAAGTTTCAGATGAGTCTCATGGGTGAACTTAAGTACTTCTTGGGTCTTCAAGTTCAGCAAGGTTACAAAGGCGGCTTTATAAATCAATCTAAGTATCATAAGAATATGATCAAAAAGTTTGGTCTAGAGAATGCCTCAAGAATGAAAACTCCAATGAGCACAATCATTAAAATAGAAAAGGATGAATGTGGGAAATCAGTTGTCCAAAAACTGTACAAAGGCATCATTGGATCATTGTTGTACCTTATTACCAGGAGGCCTGATATCATGTAGTCTATGAGTGTTTGTGCCAGGTTTCAATCCAATTCTAAGGAGTCATACCTTAATGCAGTCAATAGGATCCTGAGATATCTCAAGAAGACTCCTGACTTAGGGTTGTGGTATCCTAAGGAATCTGAATTAGAACTAATGGGCTTCTCAGATGCTAACTGGTGTCATGGTTCGGTAAGTAAAAGTCAACCGTATCAACCTCTACCGCAGAAGCATAATATGTTGCTGCAACAAGCTGTGTTGCATAGATTCTATGGATGAAGTCATAACTTCTTGACTATGGGTTCAGTATCCTTAAATCTTCTATCTATTGTGATCACACTTCTATAATTGCAATGTGTGAAAACCCTGTGTTTCACTCTAGGACAAAACACATAGATACAAGGTATCACTTTATAAGAGATCATGTGCAGAAAGATAATGTCAAATTAGAATTTATTCCCACTGAGAATCAAGTAGCTGACATATTCACAATATCCTTAGATGAATCTAAATTAGTCTATTTTAGAGGAAAATTTGGTATGCTAGTCGGACCTAAATGCCTAATTCAATTATCCATGAGATTGAATGCATTTGTGAGCAAAGGCATTAGGTTACTGCAGTAAGGTTTAAACCTAAGTGCAATAATGCTTGAAAAGTTACCTTATAGTTGTAATGTTTAACTTACTGTAGTAACATACGTGGAGTTGTGTACTGAACAGTCACATCATAACTGTGTTGTTTCGCAATGGCGATTTTATAGCCATATATCAAGTTCCCATTCACTACCCAATACAAGGCTTCTATTTTTACTATAAATAGGGACCTATACTTAATATTTTTACTCTTTACGATTACCATACTACAAACACACTCTCACTCTAAAACATCTCTCACTCTCAAACACTTCCAAACCTCTCAACTTTGCTTTGAAAATGACACCCAAAATCACTAAATCACAAAAATCAACTGAATCATCTAAAAGTAAATTTCAGATTGGGTTTGTATTGGACTTCGAATGTCTAACATGGTAGATGAAGATATAAAGGAAATCGTCAATATGTTTTCCCTTGTAGGATTGGAATATATACTGGGACATAATGGATTGATCTTCTTGGGTACGATGCAACAATTCCTTAACAGTGTCAAAACGGATGATGATAATATTGTTGACGATGATGAGGACATCACAATTTCTGGGAAGGTTAAGGACAAGGATCTGACCATAGATATGAAAACCCTAGAACAAGCTCTCAAAATCTCAAAGAAAGGAGACAATTCTGCTGATGAGGAGACAATCCAAGAAACAAGGCGGTAAATCCTTGGTGATGCACACCAGGACCACCCAGTACAATCCGTGAGGGCTCTGTTACCCCTCAAGTACAAACTGCTCGTAGATGCTGTAAAGAAGGTTCTACTGTCAAGGGAGAGGATAAAGGATCAGATAACTGTGGATCAACTGGCCATCATGAGTGCCATACTCATGAAGAAGAAGATGAACTGGAGCTACATCATTGTTCAACAATTGGGCATGGCCATCAACCCTTTGGCAAGTCCTTCCCTCGAACACTTTCTCATCCTTCCCTCGAACACTTTCTCATTAAGTAATAAGGCCTCACAGAAACCCTTGGCAAGTCCTTCTATAGTAGAGTCAACTGCAGCAGACTCAAATGTTGATGTTCCGACGAGGAGTTCCCCTCCTGAAATCCTCATCTCAACCAAAGTGATTGCAGATATACTGAAGGATCTGCCATGTGAGACAATTATTTCACCCACCCCTGCAGAAAGGGACGAACCCATCCTTTTGTAATGGAGATTGATAGCAACCCAACCAGAATCACAGAACTTCCACCACAAGCACCAACCATCACCCCAACAACCACAACCACATTATCTAGCATCATCATCAAATCACCACCACATATAACTCCATAAGCTCAACCAACCATAGATCCAAAAGCCAAGGGCAAAACTATTTTCGTTGAAGAGCCTAAGCCCAAAAGGGGTCAAAGGCAGATTGAAGAGGATGATGCCCTTGCTGCATAGCTTGCAATATATGAGGGTACTCACATCTTGGGTGCTTCCCTTGTAGCATCCCTCACCAACCCTTCTGTGCGGGCTCAAGTTACTGCTGCCATACAAGGTGAGATTCAAAATGCACAGACAACCTCAACCTCCATATCTATCATCCCTTCTCAACCATAATCCACCACATAAACCACCACCATAGACCAAATTATTTCAACCCAACCTTCTAAAGCCATAAGCAAGAAAAGGATTACTAGAGGGCCTTGTAAAGATGACAGGCCACTTCCCAACAGAAACCCCCTCTGCCACATTCTTCAGAGGGTTAATGAAGATGGCACACCTAGAGACATCTTCATGTATGCTTCAGGCATTAGAGTGACATTGAACATATGGTACGACGACAGCAATCATCGCTGTCACGAGCTCTCCAAGGGCAAGCAAGCATAGAGTTTGTAATGACTCACGATATGGAGACAAAGCTTTTGGTATTGCTTCAGAGTGCCATCACTACAGTTCTGTAAGAATGACTGGCCATCATAACCGAAGGGAGGTTGCCTGGAAATGGCAATGGTGGTGACAATGGTGGCGATTATCTTCCCTCTTCTGCACTAGAGAGAGATAGCGCTGATGATGAGCTACTTGATAAGGTTGCTGCAAAGTCTACAGAGTCTTCTACACTCAGCATTCCTATTATACCTGCAGCAACCTAGGGGAAGACCATCTAAGAGGAAATGCCAGCTGCGATAGACCTCATTGTTGAGATAGCCCTTACAGAACATATAGAGTTGGAGGAGGGCACTCAGGCGATACTAACCGCTCAAAAGCATGAAATTCCTTCTGTAGACACAATCATCACTGCAGAAAGACAATTCTATGACCTCATTCACTTTCCATTCTGTAATGTCTCACAACTAACACCACCACAACAACCAAACTTCACCACAACACCACCAACAACATCCACCAAATCCCCAACTCCACCACACACCACAAAGTCTACATCACCACCACCTACTACCATCACATCTCACTCTCCAACACCACTATAAATTCAACCGCATCCTTTCACTCCCCTTCCAATCCAAACAAAAAAAGAAAGTGCAGTAGAGCAAAATGTTTCTGAGACTCCTATTGACAAGGTTTCCCAAGATATTTTTCCTATCTTTTGATGTATATAAAAAAACGAGATCTCTTTACTGTTTAGATCAAGTTTGCAATCATCAACTTATGGGGAGATTGTTGAGTCTAAACCCTTAATGTACAGAAATTGAGTGATTAGCAAACATTAGTGTAAGATAGTTTCAGTATGCATCGAGGCCAAGGACTCGTCTGTTTGGAAAGTGTGTCTGCAATGTATGCACAGTAAGGCTGGTTCAGACAGGAATGTAGCAAGGTTGGCAACATTGAGGTCATGATTATTACTCAGCAAGGCATGAAGAGCAGTAAGACTGAGTAAAGCAGAAAGGGCCAAAAGAAGTCAAAGTTCACAAAGTATCTTTGTGCAGTGTCAGTGTCCTTTTTGCTTCAGGATCAGAGGTCACAGGTTTGACAAACTGGTTCCATGAAGGCATGAAAATGATGTTTTAGGAGAGGAGGATTTAAAAAACGGTTATAATTTTGGAATTGCCTATAAACACAAAAAGGTGATGTCCAGAATTAATAACCTTTGAATCTTCATTGCCTTGACCTGAGACTCGTGTAGTAAGGTTCTAAGTGAACAATTTTGAGAGGTTGATTGTTGAAGATCTGAACCAGCAATCTGAAATCAAACTTATAAAACAAGAAATTAAGAATAGTATGAGTGTCCTACAAACAAGATCAAGATGCTGATTCAAGTCCTGATTAGGAGAAGAACTTTTATAAATTATAATGTGACAGGTTGATTATGAGCCTAAAACAATCATAGTTAGTACTATCCTCTTGATATATCACACTGATTATCAAGAAAACACTAGAGTAAGGATATGCCCGTATTTTAGCTATATTACATAACCAATATAAAAATCCTTTGTGCATTTACATTGCTACTTTTAGAATATTTAACTCTACGATCAATCAACTTCGACTTAAGACTAAACTAAAAGGAAATCAACTTTATTACAATAAAGTTCCGCATTACTGTAGTAACCGCTGAACAACCTTATTATCAAACATATGAGACTATCCTCCTAATTTGAACGCGCCGATAAATATGACCTCCCGAGTCATAATCCATTATTAATGGGATTACAATCGCTAGCCCTAACGCGCAACGTTTATAACGATATAACGTTGTAACGTAATTCGTTCGTAATACTTATCGGCCCGTTCAACTAATCATCCCAAATATTCCATCGTCATATTTGATTTAATAATCAAATATTTCCTTGGATTAAATCCATAACCTTTAAGCGCGATTGTTCTTAATTAGTAACGTTATATGTAACGTCTTTTATTCGCGTTTTTTTTTACATACGTACTGTACGTATGTTATATATTTATTTTTAAATCCTCAAAATTTTCAGGTATTACAGTTTAGAGATTGTGTTAAGTCCTCTTCTCTTGAATGAGCTTCAGGGGATGCAAATTCACTTGCTCCAATAGGGTTCGTGGTGATAAGGCATGCCAATGGAAGATGATAGAGTTCTATGTAATAGTCAATGGTTTACTCAGTTTACCTCTTCTGAAGCAGATTTGCTCACACAAGGAGTCTCATGTCACTCATCTATGCTTGTTTCTCTTGGCCTTGCTGTCAAACCTAAGTCCCCCTTTAGTTATTTCAACTACTAGACAGAGCATGATGATTTTATGCCCTTGGTTCAAGAGATATGGGATATAGAATTCCATGGCTGTGCCATGTTTAAGTTGGCTTCAAATCATAAGAAATTGAAGATGAGGCTTAAAGAATTCAATAGATCTTACTTCCTTGACGTCATAATAGGTAGGGTTAAGATTCTGAGGAATGAGGTTGATCTTATCCATAAGCAGTTACATGATTATCCTACAAATTGTGATTTGGCTGAACACCACAAAAAAACATCGTTTTTGCTATGGAAAATTTCCGTCGCAAAGACCAACAAATCCGTCGCTAAATATTATCAGCGACATATTAGCGACGGAAACAATCCGTCTATGTCAGACGGTCTATGTCAACAAGCCCATAACTCGGGTGCACGCTTAATTCAGAGACTGAATCGAACCATTCACATTTGAAAAGCACAACCTTTAAGCTTCTAAAATCTTCCCGATATATTACAGTTCAACAAATGTCTATGAGAATGTCATAATAGTCTGCGATGCCATCCCCTTTCACGCAAACACCCCAATTAGCAGTAGTTTTTCCCTTACCGGTTGAGAATATGTCGAATGAAAAATCATTGACAACATATTGATTGAATTTCATTTACATAAATTACAGGACCCGCAGCTACTGCCTTGATCATCTCATTGCCCTCGAGGAGTCGGACCTGTGAGGAAATAGATACTTATTCCAATGTTGAATATGAGGAAATTTCTATAATTCATTCGTGCGAGGACGAAAACCGACCTACATGCTCTTTTAACCAAACAGGCCATATATGTCGCGCTTTTATCCATGCTTCTTCTATAGTGTCAACACAACCTCTTCTCACCATCTTCTCCTCGAATAACCTATAATAGTTTTGTAGGTAGAATTTAAAAACAGTCTAGTGCAATGCAAATATGCCCCTAAAAAATCATTATCTTGGTTCATACCTCTCAAACGGGGCAACAAGTTCACAATTCGTGAGAATATATCTATGAGCTATCTCGACATCTTGATCATCAAGTATCAATTTCTTTTCTGTCCTCTTCTTTCTCTTCGGTTTCCTATCAATCGGGGCATAACCCCCGTTTCCGTAAAAGAAATCTAGAAGGTTTTGATCGTTACCATCGTCACTTGACCTCCTAGAACAACGAGGAAGGTCATTAGCCTTTGTCTCCACACTCTTTGGAAAGTACAACTTTGAAAAGTTGTTTGCTTCTTCCAAAAGATAAGCTTCGCATATCGAACCCTCCACATGTGCTTTATTCCCAAGTTTTTGCTTTAGATGGAACAAGAACCTTCAAAAACAAATTTCTTTATAAATTTTAATGCCGACCAAACGAAATCGTTGCTCAATTGCCTTGAGATTGACATAATCATTACCTTTCAAATCTGTACATTCATCTGTAGTGAACAGGTCCAGCTACTTTTGCCTCGTATGGTAGATGGATAGGGTGATATTCCATGGAATTAAAGAAACTTGACAGCAGCAGCCTTTCTAACTTACAAATAATTTAAGGGATAAATATCTTCAAATACTCTATGTCCGCGAGATATACAATTTGAGCACAAGTCCCTGAAAAACTGACTCAACTCTGTGAAAACTTTCCATACCTCTCAACTGCCACTTAGACTCACGGACACATCAACGAAGGTTGGATGCATATCCATCTAGAAATTGTAATTTTTTGACCCATTCACACAGCAATTTCCTTTGGTTCTTCTCCAAAATAAAAGCAGCCTTCGGCATCAAAAATTAAGTCTTGCCATTAGCACAAACACTCTTCACAACGTGGAGTTTGGATCTTTTGCAATACAAAGCCAAATCTCTTCTTGATTTTACATTGTCTTTCGTCTTCCCCGTAACATCCTTCACTGTGTTGAACACGTTATCAAACACATTCTTCTCAATATGCATGACATCAAGATTATAACGGATTAGAAGAGACTTTCAATAAGGAAGTTCCCAGAATATGCTCTTCTTGTTTCAGTTGTGAATCCTATGCAAACTAACGATAGAAGTTGGTAAGTCATAGACCAACCGATCTTGAGTGGTAGGAATGTATGAAACCTTATGAAGAATCTCATCTCCACTAAGAATCTCTATCAGCGGGTCCCACTCTGTCTTGTTTTTCAAAAACCCACTCTTATTGCTCCGAAAAGGATGATGCATGGGCAAAAAACGACGATAACAGTCGAACCACGAATGCTTTCGTCCATTCTTCAGGTGGAAGGACTTTGTACTTCCCATGCAATAAAGACAGGCCAACCGAACGCTGTGCTCCAACCAGCTAACATATCATACGCAGGAAAATCACTGATAGTCCATAACAAACAAGCCCTCATGTTTAAAGTTTGACGTTTGTGAACATCATATGTAGGTGCCCCAATTTCCCACAGCATCTGTAGCTCCTCAATCAAGGGTTGGAAATAAATATCTAGATTTCCTTTCGGGCTCTTTGGTCCAGGTATTATCATGTTCAAGAGCAGATAAGGTCTCTTCATGCACATATCGGGGGGAAGATTGTATGGGGTGAGTATGACAGGCCAACAAGAATACTCCTTCCCTGACTGTCCAAATGGTGCAAATCCATCAGTGCAGAGTCCCAAACAAACATTACGTGCATTGGCACCAAATGATGCAAAAGTAAGATCCACTTGTCTCCAGACCTCGCTGTCTGAAGGATGTGTCATGATACCATTAGATCTACGAGAAGTGGAATGCCAAGACATGGCCTCGCTAGTAGCACTGTTGGCATACAATCGTTGTAGTCTTGGAGTTATTGGAAAATATTGAAGCACAAAAACACCCGACCGCTTACTCGAATGTCTCTTCTCCTTGTAATGGTTTGCATTACATATAGCGCATCTTGTCAACCGCGCAGAGTCTTTCCAGAAAAGTATGCATCCATTCGGACAACAATCAATCTTATTCACAGGAAGATGAAGGCCTTTCATGAGAGACTTGATGTCATACATCCCTTCCTTCATGATATTATTGGGTGGGCACATATCCTTCAACAACTTGCAGATTCCGTTAATCGCTTTATGAGAAAGGTTATATTCGCATTTCAGAGTCAAAAGTCGTGAAGCAAAGACTAACAAAGACATGCTGTCCCCATCATACAAAGGAGACTTAGTGGCATCCATCATGTTAAAATAATGTCTGGATTCAAGTGACGGATCGTCATCATACACTCTTTCATTTGCAACCTCAATTTCTTCATAATATTTAGCCGGGAATACATCAACCAACACATCCTCATAATTATGAGGATGTTGAAGCACATTCGACGGTCCTCCTACTTCTTGTTGGAGCATATTAGACGGTCCATCGACTTCTACATGAGGATTTTGTCCCCCTGCTTTCCCATGATAAACCAAACAAAATAATTCTTTGTGAAACCCATATTGAGAAGATGAATTCTCAAAGTATCAACTGTTTGAAATCTATGATTCTTGCAATTCTTACAAGGACATCTCAAAAATGTCCTGAAAAACGACCTTCGTCGTTTTGAAGAGCAACGTTAACAAACTCATCGACACCCTCGACGAAACGATTGCTCAAGTGGTGACCATCAAGTTGCTGATACATCCATGAACGATATAACTCCATATCGATCAAACTACTACATTGAAACAGCAAATATAAGTCGAGCATATTAAGGTTGACCCTAATATAGGGAATATACAAGGTTATATCTCAAATCATCACACACTTCAATATCTAACCTAATCACCTAACTTGTCCATCACCCTTAAACCAAACACACACAACCATCACACACTCACAACCACAGTCATACACATGCTCAGTCGCACATACTCATATATCCATGATCGATACAACTCCATATCGATCGAACTTCTACATTCATACAATAAATACAAGTCAAATGATATTAGGGAAGGGTTCAATCTTTGTGTATCATACCAGGTACTACTTTGATATTAATTTGATAGAAAGAAATTGATGTGAATTAATTCTTTGATATCATAGCGGGTTGTCAATGACCTAAACCAACCAACTCCCTCAACAAATCCACATCAAATAAACCACCATCCAAATGCCACAAACCAACTGAATTTATCAAAATGCCGCGAACCAAACAACTCACCAAATTCACAACAAATCAACCACTATCCAAAATATCACAAACCAACCAATTATTCATCATAATTCCCCAAATCATCGTCAAAATGATCCAAACCATACAACCAAATCATCCAATCCAAAGCAAATCAACCATCACCCAAATATCCCAAACCAACTAAGTTCATCAAAACAATCATATTCAACCCAAATTCATCAACCAACCAAATCATTACATTTAAATTGGGTTACTAAAAAAAATTAAAATCAAATCGATTAGAGATTAGGGTTCAGAAATTATACATTGAAGTGGGGGAGGCAAGCGGCTGGATATGGTAGCGGCGATGTCCAGCTAGAGGAAAGCTGGTGGCAA
Organism: Drosera spatulata; assembly: GCA_035668315.1. Lineage (NCBI taxonomy): Eukaryota > Viridiplantae > Streptophyta > Magnoliopsida > Caryophyllales > Droseraceae > Drosera > Drosera spatulata. The sequence goes on from JAOVYX010019173.1 coordinate 12,018, forward strand.
CGACGACGTCCAGGCAGCGGCGGAGCGTGGCTGGAAGTAGGATGAGGCGGTTGCGAGGGAGGCGCCTGCGGGGGAGGAAGGCTGCGAGGCGATGGCAAGGTTGGCGGGCGCCGAGACTATGGACACGGTGGCGGACAGCGACAGGGGGGTGAGGCGGCTACGAGAAGGCTCCGAACGCACAGGTGGTGGTGAGGCGAGGAACGTCGGGGCGGAGGACAGCGGGAAGGCAGGTCAGCGGGCCGACAGGCAGCGTGCCAGCGGGCAGCAGCGGCGTAGGGCGGCGTCTTCAATTTAGGGAACCTGAATGAATCGAGATCGAGATCTGAATATATAAAGTGCTAATTTTAGCGACGAAAATTCGTCGCAATAATCAGCACATAAATTTAGCGACGGAATTTCGTCGCTAAAATTTTTTTAGCTACGGAAATCCGTCGCAAAATTTTTCAAATAAATTTAGTTACGGAATTCATCGCTAAACTTAACAAAATATATATACATTTTTTTTACTTCTTAACGACGGATTTCCATCGCAAATTATATGATGAGTTTTTTCCTTTTTTAGTGACGGATTTTCATCGCTTAATCTATGATCGCAAAAAATATATATTTTCTTCTTTTATTTCTCAGCGACGAATTTCCGTCATAAATTATATGATGAGTTTTTTATTTTTAGCGACGGATTTCCGTCGTAAATTATATGATGAGTTTTTTCCTTATTTAGTGACGGAGTTCCGTCGCTAAATCTATGATCGCACAAAACACATATTTTCTTTTTTTATTTTTTAGCGACGGATTTCCGTCGTAAATTATATGATGAGTTTCTTTCTTTTTTAGTGACGGAGTTCCGTCGCTAAATCTATGATCGCAAAAAACATATATTTCCTTCTTTTTTTTAGCGATGGATTTCCGTTGTACATTATATGAAGAGCTTTTTATTTTTTAGCGACGAAAATCCGTCGCTAAATCTATGATTGCAAAAAATATATTTTTTCTTTTTTCATTTTTTTAGAGATGGATTTCTGTCGTAAAAATCATCATAATTTTTTCAAATAAATTTAGCTACTGAAACCGTCGCTAAACTTAACAAAATAAAACTATTTTAGTCTAATTTTACTGTTATATGCGTTATAACACTTGATATGTCCACCATAAACATTGAAATACGATATCTTATATGTTTTATGTTTTGATACATTACCTTGCACAAATTTTAAAGAGTTTCTATCTTTATATAGTGTACTTAATTATAATTTTGTGAAAAATAACATAGAAAAAAAATACAAAAAACCTATAATTTATCTTCCTTTAGTAGACTATATAAGTGGAAATATTTCAAAAATAAGTTGGGACTTTAAGAATTAAACTTATTATGAACTTAAATTAGAAAATACAATCACAAAATTTCTTATTTGCGACGGATTCCGTAGCAAAACCTGTGAAAATATTAGTTTAGCTACGGATTTCCGTCGCTATACTTATTTTTCAGTTTGTTCACAACTATCTTTTTTTCGTCGTAAATTATATGATGAGTTTTTTTCTTTTTTAGTGACGGATTTCTGTCGCTAAATCTATGATCGCAAAAAATATAAATATTGCTTTTTTATTACTTAGCGACGAATTTTTGTCGTAAATTATATGATGAGTTTTTTTCTTTTTTTGTGACGGATTTCCGTCGCTAAATCTATGATCGCAAAAAATATATATTTTGTTTTTTTATTTCTTAGCGACGAATTTTCGTCGTAAATTATATGATGAATATTTTTCCGTTCTTAGTGACGAAGTTCCGTCGCTAAATCTATTATAACAAAAAACATATATTTTCTTCTTTTTTTTAGCGACGGATTTCCGTCGTAAATTATATGATGTGTTTTTTCCTTTTTTAGCGACGGAAACCCGTCGCTAAATCTATGATTGCACAAAAAATATTTTTTTTTTATTTTTTTGCAACGGATTTTCGTCGTAATTTATACGATGAGTTTTTTTATTTTTTGGCGATGGATTTTTAGTTTTTAGCAACGGAATTTCGTCGCTAAGTCTCACAAATTTAGCGACAGAAGTTTGACTTTTCGTCGTAAAATCATTAATTTTTTTCTTTCTCTTTTTCTTTTTTTTTTTTTTGCTACGGATCCGTCGTAAAAATGTCTGTTTTTATGACAAATTTTATCCGTGGTTAAATTTTTCAGTAGCTAAATTGCTTCTTTTTTGTTTTTTGTAGTGAATTGACACTGAAAGAGATATGGTGTATTGTGATACAAGGAAGGTATTACTAGCTTACAAAGCACTTAAAACCATGATACATGCATCTTATTTATTATTTAAGTAAATAATGTTCGTGGTTTAAAATTTTATTATTTATATGATGGAGAATGTAATTAATATGATCCCACGTTTTCAATGTTTCTATCTGTTTAGTCCTATATTCGTATGATTTCTGTATGTTCGGTGATTTCTCTCATTAATTCATATGATAGAAAACTGCTTTGATGGCAAGAAGTTTATAAGACTGATAGAAAACAGGTTTCTGGAGGTAAGATCCTTAAATCTTCCATCTCGAGTAAAGATATTTTACAGTTTTTTGTTTCGAATTTTGCACCGATAGTACATGTTCAACATATCTACAATACAAGAAGTTACCTAGTGCACTAACTTGTTAATTATGGATTATGACTTGCTTTTAGAATCAACTTGTTTGGTATTACACATAAGGGTCTCATTTTATCTTCATTAAGCAAAGCATAAGTTTTACCAAATTTACACCGGAATCTATTAACAGAATCTTTATTACTCCCGCCGTCCCATAAATAATGTAACACTTTAACTTGGAACGGAAATTTGTATGTGTGTTGAACTATATAGAAATGACTTATTTATCATTTTAAATATATAAAAGGAAGGAGAGAGAAAAAAAATGGGAGAAGAAGTGGTAATGGATGAGTTGGTGCGATTTATAATAAAAAATCTTGGTGTTCTGGTATTTTTTAAGAAATTTTTTTTCCAAATAAAACAGTATTGTAATTTTTTATGGGACACCAAAAAATAAGTGTTATATTTTTTGTGGAAGGGATGGAGTATATATACATAAAGAAACAAAGCTTATATAAAATCAACTAAGTTTATCATAAAAGAAAATGTTTCGTAGATTATCCAGTGTCCCTGATTTCAAGGAACAGAATATTCCATGAAATCTTTTCTTTTATGGTAGAAAATCAGCCAAGATAATTGATTTTAAATCAATCCTTATGATCATTATTTAAATATTTAAGATTTTTATTTCATATTTTTATAAATAATTTATTTGTAATCTCTAGTATAACTTAAAATGTTACTACCTTCGCCTTAATAAAGTTGCAACGCCAATAAACTGGGAAAAGCACATTGAACTGACCTGTACTATATCGATTCTACACTTAAATTCCAGTACTTAGGATTTAGCCACCTACCCCCCTAAACGTTATTTTCCAGACAAAGATTAATCCTAAAACCAAAAAAAGAGTCGAAAACCAGAAAACGTTATGCCACCTACCACCCTGATATCATAAAAAGGTTAAAAAAGGAAATGAATAAAGAAATAGCAAATTAACTAAAACTACACAAACTTAGAAATAATCCTAAAAACCTATTCACGGAAAAAAAATTCCCAAAAAATACAATTGTACTCGCAAACTCAAGAGTCTAAACCGCACTCGCAAGTCACCTTTAACCCATAATCTTCCTTGATTCACCCCCAAATTTCATCGAATCCAAGAATCGAGAGTCAAATTTTTTTGTGGAGGTTTGGAATTCAAAGTCGATGAGATTGTGATAACAGGTTTGGATTTCAATTGACGGTTGTTGTTTTGTTGTGGATGTGATGAGAAGTCAAATTTCGGGGATTCGGTGTTGAGATATTCATGATGAGTTGCGTGTTTGTGTGTGTGTGAGTGTATGCGTACTTGTGTGTGTGGTTGGAATGAGATTTTTGATGGATTTCGATTGAATAGATTGAGATTTGTGGTTAGTTTTGTGGGTTGTGTGGTGAATTGAGATGACGAGATTCATGATCTCGCTATTCGAATTGATGCAGGTTATTGATATTTTGTCATTGTTGTGCTAATGCTTGGAGCATAATCTGATAATGTGAAGCATTAGGGCTGTGTTTTGTCATTTTCACTGTCGCTCTGTTTCGTTTCTTAAGCCACTTTGTTTCCCACGAAATAGAGCATCTGAACAAATTCAATGTTTTACTCAAGCGCTCTATTTTTTCATATGAAAATGAGCGTTTGAACAAATTGAATTTTCTACTCATGTGTTTTTTTTGTTTTTTTTGAAACAGAGCGTCTTTACCAAGTGTATATGTTTTGGAATTTTTTTTTCCGCGTGTTTGATTTTAGAATTTTTTTTTCTCAAGTTTTTATAATGTTGGGTAAATTTCTCAAAAAAAAAAAAAAACCAGAAAACAAAGAAAAAAACATGGTGATTGAATAAATTATTCTGATTCTTGTCTTTATCACAAAAAAAAAAAAAATCATTCTGAATCTTGTATTCTATTTGTAAATTGGGAATATTTATATTTATATTCAATTTGATCCCCATGAACCAAGCTTGTACATACACATGAGTTGTTCAACACGACACTACAGCATAAGATCGATATACCATCTCATAAAGTTATGGCTTTTCATTTTTGGGTTTCGATTTGGGATTCTCTTTGGTGTTTATAGGACTTGTTATGGAGTGAAACTGTTTTACAAATTTTTATACAAAGCAATTCTAGCTAATGACTACAACGACCTCGATGATGGTTGGATTTATTTGTTCTAAAGTGTTCTCTTATTCGATTTTTGTCCAATTTTAAAGGAATAATTTCAGGAATTTTTGTGGGTTTTGTTCTCGCTGGCAGAACACGAATTTGGAGTTGTTGCATGGGTTTTGGAGAGAACCTTAAACTTCAAGAGATAGGGATTTATAGCCATTCTTAAGTGAAGAAAAGCTCACGTATTGCTCTGAGAATGTCAAGAGATGGAGATGAATCGCAGTTGGAGATGATTGCTTGTTGTGTTCAATTAAGGTGAGACCGAAACCCAAATCACAAACAAGTTATATTGATTGCTTAGGTAGTTTCAATTGGAGTCGGTGATGAATTCTTGATAGAGAAAGAATGAGGTGAGAAAAAAAATAAAGATGGAAAAGGGTGGCTTGGAGAAAGGTAAGGGATGAGGGTATAATGATCATCGAAAAAACGCATATGAGGGATATAATGATGAAAACCTAGTTTACTTAATGTTTATTCATATAAGCGATGTACATTGAAGACGGTTGACAAAAGCCATCATAATAGATACATACTATGGCGAAGGCTGTGCGACACCCGTAGAGATAGGTTGTGACTTATCTATGGCAACGGTAGATGACCATTGGCATAAATTATAACATGACGGTCACGACCGTCGCCATATCTATGTCTCTTTTAGAAGCAAAGAAAGAGGAATGCCGCCAATCCTACTACGATGATCAAAAACCTAGAGCGACGGTTATGATCATCGGCGTAAGTAGGGTGAGAAATAACTGAATAATAAAGTATGGACATATTGTAACAAAAACAATTTAACTCAAATGGTAAGATGTATAAGCTACTGTACGAATGCCTTGAGTTCGAATCCTTAACCATCACCCACACCCAGGCGTGATCCGTCTCGTCTTTGCCTTTTAAAAACACCATGTGTAAAATCATCATCTATCTTTCCACACATTAAGGAAAGGGTTTGGTGCTTGGTGTGGGGGTCTTGCTATCATCATATCACATTAAATTGGAGACAAATAATCAAGAATAAGGTTGATTTAAGATTCGCTGAGCAATCCAAGGCCATCAACGACGAGAGTCTAGTAGAGATCGTCTTGCTTTATCCTTTCCCCTTTGTGTTTATTTCTAGATTTTTTGATGACTTGTATGCTCACAAGGTGTTTGATTTATTGTCTTTACACCCGAATCATGAGCTAAACCCTTTATTAGGGTTGTGATATAGTTTGAATAGTGTTTTGAGCTTTTTCATACTTTTAATCTAGTTTTCCGATCTCGTTATGAGTTGTGTGTTGGTTGTTGTGAGTAAATGATTTGTTTGATTGATCACCAAGCGTATGAATCATGGGTCGATTCGATTCTGAGGATAAACAAAACCTAGACCTTGGCAATTCATATCTCGAGCTTTATGCGAGATAGAGATACCGCTCACATGACTCGTGTAGTTATCTAAGGTAAACCATCGAGCATACGACTTGCTAGACGCGTTAGCCTCACGTAGAGACATGTTTTGCTTAGGTTAGTCATTACCTTAGTCACATAACACCCTAATTTCTGATTATTTAAACCAAAATGAACTAGGTACTTCAATCGCTAGGGATTAAGTTCTCGTTGGATGATACTCTCACTTTATTACTTGTAAATGACATTTACACTTGCATTGTGAATGATACATCAAATAAGTCATGTAATTAAGTTTTCACACCTTTGTCGTTGATCATTTAAATCTCTTCCATCGAAGTTTGTAGTTCTATTGTGTTTGAACAATTTCTTTTCTTGTTTCTTTGTTTTCTCTTTTTAAGCATCGAACGTTGATCTACACAAGTAAATTTTGAAGGTTGGGCTCTCTACAAAGCTTAATGGAACTTTAAGCACAGTTAGGGAACATCGCACCACCTCATCTGCCCAACATCTATGTACAAATCAATATCACGGTTCAAGCAGCCGTGCAAAGTGCCTTGGTGGTGGCTTATCAAGGATCTAGGGCCGAAAAGAGTATGCAAGAATAAGCCATATGGTACGAGTGACCGAAGAATATAGTGTTATTGTGACACTCGCCATTGAGGTGAGAAACTTTGAGTTAAAGCTTATTAATTCCCAGTCATAGAAAG
>JAOVYX010019174.1:0-18905 GCA_035668315.1 Drosera spatulata
GAGTAAAGCAATGTCGGTGTGGTGGAGGGAGAGGATGTAGAGGGAGGGGAAGTGAGGGAAGTGAGGGGAGTAGAGGAGGCGGCGCCATGAGGAGGAGACGGAGAAGAGGAGACGGGGAGGGAGGCGGGCGAGGATGAGATGGGCCACGTGGTCCGGTAACCCCCGGATAGGACTCAGACTCAACAACATCATCGTCTCTGGCTCTGGCTCTGGTTCGGCTACGGGCTCATCGTCGTGGGTTGGTTGTTGTTTGTGGATGATGTTTTTGGTGGTTTCAGTCTCATGATCCATAATGAGATAATGAGCAGCATGGGTTGAGGTGAGTTTGATGCGTTTGGCGATGATCATTGTTTTGTGTGTTGGGTGTGTTGTGTGGTGTGAGGGGGATTTGGAGTTTTGTTTTTGGTGGGGGTGGCTTTTGGGGAGTTTGAGGAGGTAAGAAGGAAAGCGAGGAGAAGAGGAGAGGAAAGAGAGAGGCGAAAAAGGGGGACAGGTAACCGACTTCACCTTTTCGCTTTTAATTCTCTGCATTCACTGAATCAGAATCAATGGCCAATTGGATTGCAGTATTAGGTTGATTGGACTGTTCTATGCAGTAGGATTTGAATCAAGAATTTTAAATGGCATGTCATCAAGTGGCAATAGGCTTTGATTATTGGAATGTGATCTTCGGTTGTTACAGATCCTCCGTACAATAAGGGTTAAATTTTATTTCAATATCGTCAATCTCATGATAATCGTGTCGATTTTGTACCATTAATCTCATAATAAACATAGAGTTTTTGAAGAAACCCAATAATGATCCGAGTTTCTGATGATCCAAATCCATGATTACTTCATTTGTAGTCATAGGTGAAAAGAGAATCAATTTAGGAGGGAACCAACTTAGTTTCCTTTTCGATCATCAATGTATTGATAAATGCAATAAATTTTTGGGTTGATGGAAAGAACTTTCTCGTGTTATGTTGAATGAGAAATGCGGGCACTATATCATGTGATGGAGAAGAAGACGGTACTAGGGTATTCCTGGATTGTAACTTGTGAGAAGGGTACGTATTAGGCCAGGGCAGTGTTAATAGAGAACTATTCAAAAATTAATGACATAAAGTGAGATTGATTTAAGTAGGAGTAATTGTAAGATCTACTTATCATAACTCATGATTATACCAGTAAATACTAGAAATGTTATCCCTGTCTTCTAAGCTGGCTTACAACCTCTAATAAACTTTTTTGCAATGAGCTTAACATTTTAAGTTGATAATTGAATATCGAAGATTCATGATCTACCAAAAACAAAGGTCTGCGATAAATATCACTAACAAATTGTTAATTGTGAAATTACAAGTAAACATAGGTTTCTAATTAGGAATAGGCTTCCAAGAAAAAAGGAAAAATTAAGGAAAGAAAAAGGATGGAAGGTACGTAGGCATTGCTGTTGGTGTCGCTGGCAAATTAAAGCTTTTGAAAAGCTTCTAGGATGATTAATTGGGACGAACGAGACTTCCTTTTCCTTTTTTTGCGTTTGGTTTTTAATTGCTTTCGAATTTGTCACGCTCACCCACGTGACCCATATAGTATCTCTCTCCATCCACTCTCCTCTATTCTTTTGATTCTGCTGAATCACACTCTGCCCCCACCCTCAGAAGCTAATCATGTGTTCGATATATGTGTTTGATATGATTGATATTTTTTTTGATTGATTCAACAACAAATCAAGATTTTATCTCATCAAGTGAGGTCGTTTACTTGAATACGATGACGTTATTTCAATCTGTCATGTACATTATCTTCTGTAAGATTATGATAAACCATATCATACTTCAAGGTTTTTCTCATGACCATTTTAGGGCTCCCTCGTTCTCTCTTGGTATGTACTAACTTCCAAACTTCACATCTCTTAATAGAAATTGTGACTGGCTTGCTTTTCACATGACCATATCATCTTAATCGTGACTCCCTCATCTTATCTTCTATTGGTACCACACCCACTTTCTATCTGATAATTTCATTTCGTATCCTATCTATTCTTGTATGTCCACACATTCACCTTAATATTTTCATCCCGTTTACACTCATCTTCTGTACATGCTGCCACTTAATTGTCCAATATTCTGACCCATACAGCATCGCTGGTTGAATAACTGTCTTGTAAAACTTTTTTTTCGAATAGCTGTATTTTAGGATCACATAGCACCTCTGAAGCGTCCTTTCATTTCAACCAATTTGTTCTAATCCTATGATCAATATCTGCATCAATTCCTCAATTCTTATGCAGCATCGAACTTAAATATTTGAAAGAATCCATTTTAGGGAGAGACTGTATTCCTAACAATACATTCTCACTATTTTTTTCACTACTCTCATTAAAGACACATTCCATATATTCTGTCCTGGTTCCACTGATCCTTAATCCCTTATCTTCAAACGCCTCTCTCCAAGTCTCAAGTTTTTCCTTCACCTCTTCTTTCGTATCGTCCACCAGAGCAATATCGTTAGCGAAAAGTAAACATCATGGTACTTCATCTTGTATATACCTAGTGAGATCATCCATTATTAAGACGAAAAGGTATGGGCTCAAAGAGGATCCTTGATGTAAACCCACTTTAATAGGAAAATCAGTCGTTTCACCAATATGGGTTCACACACATGTAGCAGCTTCTTTATACATGTCTTTCATAGTCTTAATATACCTACTCGTCACTCCCTTCTTTTCTAAAGTTTTCGAAATCACTTCTCTTGGAACAGAATCATACGCCTTTTTCAGGTGGACAAAAACCATATGTAAATTCTTGTAACATCCCGATTTTCTAGTCCTTTACTGAAAACCCTCGTGTCATTACTGTCGGTAGGGTCCCACAAACCTTAACCAGGCAATTCAACTTAACTTAGCACAAATTGAAATTCAAATAATTATACACTTTAGGCATCAGGAATCTAAGTCCACAAGTGCACTTATTTGTTACATATTAAAACAGCAGAAACTAAGAAAAGTTGTCTCAAGCATTAATATTATAACAGGATCATAAGTTAATCAAAATCCTTCCTCAAGTCTTGCACCTAAAAAGATCAAAATCAAGAAACAGAAGAAAAGCAACGCCGTGAGCTATACGAGTTTAGAAACGTGCCGGCTCCCTCTTCAGGGGAAACAAAAAAAAGGAAAGAAGAGAGAACAATCTGTCCTGAAACCACAACGAAATCAGTCATACGATTAACCTTTATGACAGATCATAAAGGCACTCTTGTTAACACTGTGATCTTGGCTAAACATATAAATCCATAGCTTCTTCTGAAAACTTAAAGTCCGTGGTCACTTGAAACAGAGGATCAACCTGTAACGACGCCCAAGGTTCTCCTGCAGTGAGATATCTCACAACCTGACAACCTCACAGAGTTGTCTACGCATATAAGATGATTAGTCATAACTACTCATTCCTGTACAGTTTAACATGACATCTTTCCCACAGTGTAACAACTCAGTAGTATTAACAAACTCGGAGTTTAACCTCACATCTCATGAATTCATTCCTATTTTGTATGTTCATCTTTAACATGACATTATTTATAGGATCAACCCGTATTAACCCTAACCTTTTGTTCACTATCATGTGTCAAACTTTGTAAACCTAACACTTGTCTTTATCACATTCATATAACGTACAGGGTTAACGGAGAAAAAACTACCCAAACCCTAGCATTGGAACTATCAGGGTTAGGTTACCATGAACTATGATAAGTTACAAGTGCTACCAAACAATCATACAATAACACGAAAATACAAACATAACACGGCACAACGTAACACAGCGCACAGGACAAAACTACCCATCACGCGTTAATATATAACTAGTATATTAACATGTATCGCCATCCAAACCAGGACTCTAAATGTTACCTTGTTGACAGGTTCTTGGTTTGTTTACTTTAACTCGTGAAATCAAATCATGTTTCCTGTTCCTGCATTAGTACAAATACGATCCGTACGTTATTACATATTCATTACGTATATTCCGTTATTGCGACATATTCGTATATATTATACATCCATAAGTATGTATAATATTTCCTCCGTATTCTTTCATACGTTTTATTGTTACTACGTAATCATGTATGTTATACAAATACATAAGTTGTTACGCATTTTTATTCAAACTAAATCCTTTTTTGCTCTACGTACGATTAATTACATATTTTTTTCATGTTTTCTTGTCCAAATACTGTATCTTAACAATCATAATACGTATATGGATTGATACGGCGTATAAAATATATTGAAAAACCTTTCCTGGATTGTTCCAGGTAGGTCACGAGCGTGAGCTAGGGAGGTTCACGTCTGTGAGCCTTCTGTCAGAATTCAGGCGGTGCCAGAATTCAGGCGGTGTGCTCGCGTCCAGATTCCTGATTTTCTGTGTTAACTTTAAATGTGCATAACTTCCTCGTTTCTTAACCAAATTGAGTGATCCTTGACTCATTGAAAACGTCAGGAAGTCCTCTACAATACTGTTTCAAAAATCATTTGCTGAATCAGGTCTAACTAGGGTCAAAACTCGTTCTAATCTTGAACTTCAAAGCTGTCCAGAAACTGATATGGTTGGTTTGCTAATTTTTCACGTTTAACCCAACCAATTCAATCTCAAATGATCTAAAACTTTATAAACATAACATTTATTTAGTACTTGTCATGTTTTTTCAGTTTTGGGCTTGTTTGATACGTAAAATCTTAGGTTTCTGGGTCTCACGAGCATAACTCATCTTTTAGCTCATAAACGCATTTCAACCATCCGTGGCTTATTTTCCTTACCATTTCTTTCGTTATTAGCTACAAATGGACTGTATGACACTAAGCTACAAGTTTAGCGAAGCTCACCCTCTCGTCGGGTTTGTTTTGAAACTCGTTTGCCTTGATTGTGAATCTCGACTTAGTTGCTTAACGTTACGTCTTAAAACTTTGAAATGAGATTCGTTTCTCTCTTTTAATTTATTATATAAGAAGAAAATGCATATTCTCGCTACGTTTATAAATTACAATTATTATTTGGTCACAATTTTTTTTATATTCATTAATATTTATTTGATCTCAATTTTCTGGGGCTTTACAATTCTAATAACCACCAGCGCCACCAGCCACCCACACCACCCATCCTCACCATAACCACTGCCGCCACCTCCACCACTCTTCTCCCATACATTAAATCACAACTCTTTTTCTTTGTCTTTCACCACCAATACTACCACCCACCCACATCACCCATCCTCACCATAACCACATCGACAACAACCAATTCTCCGCCATCATCGATCATTAATTTCGTGGATAGAGTCGATTTAGATTTTGCCTACCATCAATGAAAATTTGAATTTCATACTCTTTTCTCTTCTCTCTATATTTGAGGTTTGCAGTCAAGATCAAAGCTATTAATTTTGTATCAAAGGAATTGAAAGCATTTCATTTTGAAAATACATTTATGATTTTTTTAAAATACATAAATGCAATGTTTGAAAATACAAAGACACTCTGTTTTGATAATGCACAGACACACTATTTGAAAAATACAAAGACACTCTATTTTCAAAAAACAAAGACGCTCTATTTTGAAAATACAAAGGTTTTCTATTTGAATATAAAGATGCTCTGTTTGAAATAAGAAACGCACTATTTGTAACAATACATGCGCACCATTTATAACAGTATAGTGCGCCTGAAAATGCTTTGCCTCATGATTAGATCACAATCTAATTCCAAAGCAAATTAGATCCCGAACCAATGGACGACCCAACTACGAATCATTATCTTACCGAGAAGGAACAAGGGGACGTCAACCGGTTTTTAACCGAACTCGTTGACGACATCTTGATTTGATCAGTCAATCTCACGATCATCGAAAATGTTCTTCAATCTCCTTCAAACATCGACTACGAAATGCCAACACGAGGGAGGGAGGGGTGGCAACGAGGAGGAGGAGGATAGGTTAGGGCAACGACGAGCGGAGAAGGAGGAGTAAGAGAAAGAGATAGTGGTATAAATTTGAAATTATATGATTTTGGCTTCTTTTTTCCTATTTTATATGTTTAGGGAATATTTTTAAAAAAATTATGTGTTAGGATAATTTTCTAATTTTTTTATAACCATCGTCATAACTCAATGAAAGCACCTAACTCATATTATGATGACTAATGTCACATGAGAAATTTTATTAAATTAAAGTTTCATCATTTCATTGTGTTAAAAGAAAATTTGTTTTGACAAACTCTTATATATCTAACGTCGTTGTTGCGTATTTTATGGACCGGAGAGTACTTACTCTATTAGCAAAATTTAACTACACTTATGTCAAGATCCCTCAGACACAGTAAACTCCAATGTCAACTTTTGATGAGCATTTCTCTTGAATTTCCAAAAATGTCCCAATCTAGCTTCCCACTTAACCCAACCCCTTCTCTCATCATCATCTAACTTTCCCCACACCACCCACTCCCCGCCCTCTCTCTCTCTCTCTCCAAACCCACAGCCATGGCCGAGCACCCCTCCTCCTCATCGGACGATCCAGAATCAACCATATCATCAACTCCATCCCCATCAATCTCCACTCTCCCACCTCTCACCCCCTCCGAACTCGCCGCCCTCCGTCCCGCCCTCACCCATCACACCCACTCCATCTTCCCACACCAATGCACCTCAATCCTCGCACAACGAATCCACGCCCCGCGATCCACCGTCTGGTCCATCATCCGCCGCTTCGACAAGCCCCAAACCTACAAGCACTTCATCAAGTCCTGCTCCGTCTCCCCTGACTTCACCATCTCCGTCGGCTCCACGAGGGACGTCACCGTGATCTCGGGACTCCCGGCCGCGACAAGCACGGAGAGGCTGGATATACTGGATGATGGAAGGTACGTGTTCGGGTTCTCGATAATCGGAGGGGAACATCGGTTGAGTAATTACAGGTCCGTTACGACCGTGCACGATATCGAAGGAGGTGTGGTGGTGGTGTTGGAGTCGTATGTGGTAGATGTGCCCGAGGGGAATTCGGTGGAGGATACAAGGTTGTTTGCTGATACTGTTGTGAAGCTGAATCTCCAGAAACTCGCTGCCGTCGCCGCCTCCATGGCGAGGGATAACGGCGCCGGAAAATGAGATTCTGGCGAGGGGGGATGTATCTGTGGGTGGGGACAGTGAAAAGTAATTGTGGGTTTTTGTTTTTAATTGTGGATTTTGGGGTTTGGGTTTTTTTTTATTATTGTTTGTTGGTTTGTTTGTCTTGTAATGGAAGCGTTATGGGAAAAAAGAAGCAAGTTGCTAAATATGATTTGTTTTTTTTGTTTTTTTTTTTGAACAGAAGTGCGTGCATTTGTTGTGGGCCTCTGATGAAACCAATGAACGTTCTGTGATTTCACGGTCGTTTTTATCCCTTTGGAAGAATTTGATACATATTCATTCACGTATTTCGAACAGGATAAAGATCAGACACCCTTTTTCTAATAAATTTTATAACATTTATTTATCTTTATTGTCTTAGAATGTTTTGAAACGTTTTCTATTTTAAAAATTTTTTACTCTAAATAAAATAAAATCAATCATATTTTATAATAATACGTTGACAATAATCCTATTTTCCTTAAAAAATATTATTATAAGATGAAGATGTATTTTTTTTATCAAATTTAATAAAATTTAATAAATATAAAAATTTTGATGTCTGAGTAAGGATCTCGCGAATTTTGGGGGGTTGGAGTTTTTTTTTTTTTTTTTTTTTTTTTTGGCGAGGGGATCAGACTATATATATGGTCGGACGTGGTTCGAACTAATTGTAGAAATGATTTATCAATTCATATTCTCGTGGACAAAAATGGGAAGAACTTGAATAATTAAGTTCAAGATCAGAAAGCGTTGGATTCGATTCCTGTATCTTTGTCTTCTTTAACATTCATTTTGCTAGGCTGTGTGGTATGAATATTCGTGTGGTTGATATTGGTCGTTGGCAAGGACGGTAGCTCCATATCACTATTGAAGTCATTTGGGATAACTATTGGGTACATGACATCTGCTTTATCATTCTATCACGTAGTCCTTGGTTTCATATTAAATTCTATTTTAATTATAATGTATTTTTTTATTGATTTTCATATAAATATAATATTTTTATTTTTTTATTTAATAATGAATTTATAATAATATAATTAAATTATTCTATCATCTTCTTTTTTTTTCTCCTCGTTTTTTTTTCTTGAACTCCATCTATAATCCACTATCTCTAAAAAATTACTCCTTATTTTATCAAAATATATACAAATTCAATACACATAAAATATCGTGTTGAATCAAAATAATTATAATTAAATTAGGAAGGATGTAGTATAATGTTTTTTGGATCGTTTTAAAATATTTAAAAATTTTGTTTTATTTTCATATTTAAAATAAAATTTATATTAAATTAAACATATTATCTCACATTATCTCACTAACTTCTCTCATATTTTCTCCTATATGTTCACATCAACTCACATCATTATAAAAAAAAATATATATTAATCAAATTCAACTCTCACATAAAATCTCGTGTCTGATCAAACTATTTCATATATTTCATTCATCCCAATTTAATTGGATATTTTTCTCATTAGATCGTTTCAATATATATATAATATTTTTATTTTTTATTTTATAATCAATTTATATTAATATAATTAATCTATTATATCTCCTTTTTATTTTCTTCTTCTGGCCCATTCTTTTTCCTAAAATTCCACCTACATCTAATATCATTAAAAAAATATTATTTTTTTTAATCAAATTTTATAAAATTTCAAAACACACATAAAATTATATATCGAATCAAATAATTACAAACAATTTAAAATAAAGGAAGTTTGTTTTTGTGTTATCTTAATGAGATGGGTTTATTAGTAATTTAATATTTCGGCAGTCATATGGTCTTGCATACTACCAGAAAAGATCATGAAATAATCTTCTCGGTAAATCCTCTCCAGACCTCATGCTTCTAGTATCTAGATAATTATCTTCAACTTTCCATACATCGAAAATAAATATTTTGTCTATCCATGGAAAATATGACATTTTGAATTTTGATATTTGACGAGATTCGTTTTAACATTAGATAATAAAATAATAAAAAAAAATTAATCCAAATTATACAAAAATAAAAATAAAAATTCATTAGCTTATCGCTAAGACTTTGCAAAATAAAATAAAATAAAATAAAATAATCATTTGATCACCCCACAAGATAGTTAAGGTTCATCTCGACATGTTTGCATAATTAATGAATACTTATCATGGTTATTCACGACGGCATGAAGTAATAATTCATGGATATTAAACACTAAATTCGATGTACATTTCAGCAATTTTGGTCTTTCTATTATCAATAGATTGTCACCTTGTCATTCGGGTTCACAAGTGCTACTACGATTGGGTTGGTAGGATGTTGTTGAACATCCACTTCATTGACTTCCACTAATAGATACTGTAAGATGCATGGTTTCTTGAACTTATCCTTGTAATCACTATATTCTACTAAATACTTGTATCCCAAATCCAACGTCATTCGTTATGTGTTAATTACGATCTTGTTTGCGTTGACAATATTTTAATGATGATCATATGGATGTGATTGTGATAATGACCAAATCTAAAACAAAATATTAATAACAATAGTTGTATTGTGTGGAATATGAGATTGGGGGTATATATCTTGGATCCTTATATATATATATATATAGATGTTACAAGATTGACCATCAAGCCATAAATTTATGTAATTTAGGTAGGAAGATAAGTAGAAAAATATCTTACATGTAGAAAAATAAAGACACTCTATGTAACATCCTTATTATCATGACTATCTTCCTAAATCTTTATAATTGTAAATTGCCTTATATTTTTACAATAATAATTATAAAATTGATATAATCATTATTTTTATGACTATCCGTATGTCCCTGACTTTCTTTGGCTGAGTTGCTTCAAGTCGCTCATGGTGTCTATCTTGTTAGCTTCCAAGTTGCATGGGATGAGGTGTCAATATCTATATATATATTTGGCCTTTTGATCGAATTATGTCGAATCATTCGTCTATCTGTTCTTCTCCTTCGATCATGTATTTAAACTTGCCTCGTGGGACTTGGTATGGCCTGTGCAAGGTTGCTTGACTTGTGGCAGCGAGTTAGAAATTCAAGAGTAAAAATTCCTAGATTTAACGAGCCAAAAAATCTTCATGTAGGGTAATAAAGATGTCTATGTAACATCTTTATTCTGATGATTATTTTTTTAAATCTTCATAATTATAAATTATCTTATATCTTTACAATAATAATCAAAATATTGATATAATCTTTATTTTTATGACCATCGGTACGCCCCCGAGGTTCTTTGGCTAAGTTGCTTCAAATCGGTCATGGAACTTGTCTTGCTAACTTTCGAATTGCATGGGCCGAGGTGTAAACATTGTTTGGCCTTCTGACGGAGTTGTTGCGAATCATTCGTCTGTTTGTACTTCTCCTTCGATCATCCGTTTGAACTTGCCTTGTGGGACTTGGTATGGCCTATGTGAGGTTGCTTGACTCGTTGTAGCGAGTTAGGAATTCAAGAGTAAGAATTCCTAGATTTAACTAGCCAAAATTAAAATCTTCACGTACGAAAATAAGATATTCTATGTAATATCCTTATTTTCATGATTATTTTTCTAAACCTTCATAATTGAAAATTACCTTATATCTTTACAGTAATAATTATAAGATTGACATATATCTTTATTTTTATGACCATCATTATGTACCCGAGTTTCTTTGGCCGGGTTATTTCAAGTCGGTCATGGAACTTGTCTTGTTGACTTCCAAGTTGCATGGGTAGAGGTACGAATGTTATTTGGCCTTTTGAACGAGTTGTCGCGAATCATTCATGTACTTTTCCTTCGATCATACGTTTGAACTCGCCTTGTGGGACTTGGTATGGTCCGTGCGAGGTTGCTTGACTCGTGGCAGCGAGGTAGGATGTAACGACACAATAATTTCCAACTGACCTGGCACGTGACGTCACTATCGCCACAGACAAGGATCTGTAACAAGGCAAACTATAACAAGGTTTAACTAAGTGAACATAAGGAAAAGCGTTACTAAACATGACCATATGTTACCGATCACAACTAATACTCAGATTTTTAGATATACAATCCAAATGTCATTATTATATAATACTTAAATCCAAAGTTTCAAGAAGTAGGTAGTACCAAATATGTAAGTTATAATACAACCATTCAAATCTTGACCTTAGGGCCCCAATACAACCGAATGTCATCAAACTTATTACAAATAAGAGTATGGTACACAACAACTACTCCGAAGCCTCCCCATCTTCACCAAAATCTGAGGAATGGGAAGAAAAGAAAACAAACAAGTAAAGGAAACCCATGAGTAATAAGTACTCAGTAGACCCTGAATACTGCCATTGGAAGGACATAACAATACTATGACGCAATAATGAGTGAGAAATTTGAAATAATTATTTTAAATATTACGCAACGAGACGAACGTGGAATGAAAACGCACAAACTTAAAATGCAACCATGCATTAGAACACAAAAACTTTAGTTTCCTAGAATCCCATTCTAACTATAAATTTGAACTCGTAACAAAATTCTGGGAATTTTGATATATTTATTTCGACGATTAACGAATGTATTTTTATCAAATATAATTCGAGAGGATAATGAAATCCGAAACTATCCTAATCTGACCAATGATAATGCGCCATGTGTGCACTCCACCTCGCCCCCTTATCCTCCCTATCTTCCTCCTCGATTCCCCATCCGCCACCATTTTCCCGTAGCCACCAGCCTCCCTAAATGCCACCGCCAGCCGCCGCCGCCGACCACCTTGCGTCGTCATAGTTTTCTCTCCCCCTTTTCCCCCTCTCTCCTTTCTTCTCTTCCTCTCCCCCAACCCCCACAGCCGTCTCTGCCTCCCAGCCAACCTGTTGTCACCAAGTCGTCGCGCCGCCATCGGTTGGTAAAGCTAACAGATAGGCGAGCGTGCCTACTCATTCCAGCACTTCGAAGGGGCCGATGAAGCAGGGGCTTAACTTTCATTTCTTCCCAAACGGCATCACTCCTTTTGTCGGGGATACCTTCAGAAATACGTGATCTCCAACTTCAAATTTCATCGGTCGTCGTCAGGTATCCGCATAACCCTTTTGTCGGTCGTGTGCCGTCTTTATCCGGGATCTAATCAACTTGACCGTGTCGGCCATTTGTTGTACCATGTCGGGTCCAAGAGTCACCACGTTGTCAATACTGTCCTAGTGCAATGGCGATTGACATTTCCTACCGTATAATGCTTCGAAGGGTGCTATGCCAATGGTAGCATGGAAGCTGTTATTGTGGGTGAACACTATCAGTGGGAGGTAGGTATCCCAACACCCGGTAAAGTCGAGCGCACAAGCTCGAAGCATGTCTTTTAGTGTCTGAATGGTTCTCTCCATCTTGCCATCTGTAGCGGGATGAAATGCCGTGCTGAAATCCAGTCGGGTTCCACATGCTTCCTGAGAGATTTCAATGTCCACATGCCGTCTTGTTGGGTTGATTGAACTCGTAAGCTCGCCATCACCCTTTCCAATGATGCCACTCGACTTCTATTCCCAGCTTGTTGAAGTCGTTGATCAGTTCGACCTTAGTAATCCTAAGCATTTGCAGGTGGCCCTTTGTCCTACGGACCTTCTTGCTCAATTTGTCAGCCAATACATTAGCCTTGCCCGGATGATACTGTACGTTGAGGTCATAATCCTTTTGCATTTCTAACCACCTACGTTCACGCATGTTCAGTTCCCTCTGCGAGAGGATGTACTTCAAGCTCTTGTGGTCGG
This sequence comes from Drosera spatulata, assembly GCA_035668315.1. Lineage (NCBI taxonomy): Eukaryota > Viridiplantae > Streptophyta > Magnoliopsida > Caryophyllales > Droseraceae > Drosera > Drosera spatulata. The sequence continues at coordinate 12,875 of JAOVYX010019174.1, forward strand.
TAAAGATCTGACATGTGACTCCATATACGTAGTGTTGTCAGATCTTGAGAGCGAAGACCATGACTCCATAAGCCAATGTGAATCGTCTTTTACATCCTAGTAGACGTGATGTCATGTCCCTCCAGAAACGATGTGGACATGAATAAGTGCGTGGCACTGGAATCAAATAAGGCATATATAGTCTGGGACAATAAATAGATATTATCAGTCACGGCAGCTCCACTCTGATGTGCTACCAGAGGCTCCATCGTGAACCCCCTGCCACCCTGTCTGTTGGTGGGCTCTGCTAACTGTTCGCTATAATGTCCAAGACGAGGTCCCGATGCAGCTCCTCTAGAACGGCACGGAGCAGTAGATGTGTTTTGAGGCCAGTCGTTGCTCCTGTGGCCGGTTCCTCTACACGTGAAGCAAGAAAGAATGGTCGTCTGGTAGACTTGTGCAAAGTGTCCCTCTCTTCTGCACAGATGACAACTAGTGAAGCCTGTGGGGTTGCCTCGAGGTCCAGCGACAGTGTGCTGGTTGCCTCCGGGGCTTATTGAAGACCCACGATACTGGTTGGGTTATCCTCGAAATCTCTTTGGTGAACCATCATAAGAAGTGTCGTTACTCTGAGACGATCTATGATAGGGTGAGCTATTTCTTGACCCCAAGAAGGAAGACTGGCTCGCTCGCTTCCCTCTCCTGCTGCCCTGAGAGGCACCTGTCTCCTCTTTCTCCTCCTCAAAGCTTCGCTCTTGATTGAGCACAGCCTCGTACATGTCTTGGTAGCTGTGGAACTTCATGGCGGCAATTGCTCACTTGAGCCTCTAGTTGAGGCCTCTGTGAAACTGATTCTTCTTTTTCTTTTCTGAATGGTTGAAGGCTAGTACAAAACATAGGAGCTTGGTGAACTCCTGAGCATACTCCATCATTGTCCTGTCGCCCTCCTGGAGAGCGATCAGCTCCTTCTCCTTCCGATCCCTAAGCTGCTTCGGATAATATCTGTCTCGGAGGAGTTGGGTAAAACTATCCCAGTTAAACCCAGATGCTCGGGCACGGTTCTCCACAGTGCGGCACCATACGGTCTGCCTCTCCCCTTAGATAGTAGATGGCATAATCCACCCTCCAATGGTCCGGACAACGGACAATAGCAAATAGTTTCTTAAACTCCCTGATCCACTCCTCTAGTAGAATGGGGTCGCCCTCTTCAGTGAATCGTGGCGGGTTATGCGAGTTGATGTTCCGCAACAGTGTGTCTATCCTTCGCTGGCTGGGGTCCTTGTTCCTAGCCTTGTTGAGCTCGTCGACTAGGAATTCGATGACCCGATCACCTGGTTCTAACTCACGGGTTCCAAGAGCCCCTGGCTCCGGGATACCCTTACCTCCTGTCCTGAAGTGTGGGGGGAGCCTCAGACGAGTCCGCACCATAGTGATGATAAGGATCCATTGATATCTGCAATGAATAACAAGAAATTCTCTGCTTATTTTTGGGGAAGCATTTAAAGAAACCTTATATGCATAGAAGACATGACTTAAAGTAATAATTATTACATTTAGAGGTCCACAATAACGTGACGTCATACCGTCCACACCTTAATCATTTAGTTCTACGTAATGTCCTTATGGACTTATTACATATGTTTATAAATTTGTTTGATACTGAACCAAACGTTGCATAGGGGTGCCCCTTACCACGTGATCAGCACTAATATGGGTGACCATGTCCTCAAAACCCATCTTCCACTTGCTATTACTCGAAGTATTTTTCGTTGGGATCAACAAGCAGATCGGCATCAGCCTCGTGGTATCCTTAAAATATGGGTGTTTAAAGCAACTATTCAGGTTGGCGGCTTTTGGCAAGAATTCGTGGCGAATCCACTAGATGTGATCATCCAGGACTTGGTCCACCTCCACCTCAATGTCGTACATCATTCTGAAATAGAACGACAAGAACTTTTAGTATACACATTTAAGTCCAACAAAATGTGCATCTACACTGCAATCATAGTATCTTTCCATCTATTATCACCCAAATGTTCTTATCTTACGCTTATCTTAAGTTCTCATCGTAAACCCTTGGCTATGATACCATTATGTAAAGCCATGATAATATCCAGCTGAGCTGGCATAGAACGTCACTGCCACCACAGACAAAAATCTGTAGCAAGGAACATTGTAATAGGGTTTAACTAAGAATACGTAAGGAAAAGCATTACTGAACATGACCATATGTTACCGATCACAACTAATACTCAGATCTGTAGATATACAATCCAAACACCATTATTATACAATACTTAAATCCAAAGTTTTCAGAAGTAGGTAGTACCAAATACGTAAACTATCATACAATCATCCAAGTCTTGACGTTAGGGCCTGAATACAACAAAATGTCATCAAACGTATTACAAATAAGAGTATGGTACGTGGCAGCTACTCCAAAGCTACCCCTTCTTCACCAGAATCTGATGAATGGGAAGAAAAGAAAACAAACATGCAAAAGGAAACCCATGAGTAAGAAGTACTCAGTAGACCCCGGGTACTACCATTGGGAGAACATAAAAATACCATGACCCGTACGTCGTAGTTGTTATGTCTGACAGTATATTAAAACCCTTCTCGTCATAGTATATTATCTTAGAGGTTAATTAAGCCCACATAATCACATTTTCAGTGTTCTACTCTATAGTTATCCGAAAGTTGTGGTCCCTATTCATAACCCAACACCTTAGGGTTTACTATTACGACCGCATGCTCTGCATTTTAGTGGGTGTGAGTTCCCTTTTTCCCGTACCCGTGACACATGACATAGTGAAGATTCTTTTCACTTATCTAGTTGGAACCCATATGATTAGACCCCAATGAGAAAGTAGTGCCGAAAGCAGATTCCCTTCACTCAAGATCTATGACCCCTAGGAACTCAGTGGGGACACCCTCCACTTACTCTCCATGACCCTAGGAAGATGACTCTGATGAAAGGATTAGACCTAACACGCCTACTCATTATAAGATCCCCATATTAGGACAAACTAGACTCTGTCATATGTCTGGCTACCTGCAAGAACCTATCTCTCTAAAAATGCCCAGAAATCACAACGGTCATACCGTCGATTGGTTCTCTGCAAACGAGTTACCAAGGAGACCAACCCTTGAACGCAAGCACGAGTCCCTGCTGACAATCGCCCAGCAACCCCTAGTGGCTCCCTGCAAACAACTACTCAGTAGCCGAACTGTCAGGGTTAGCCAGACCCGGAACCAGACTCAGTTCCCTGTAGTCAATTGCCCAGCAACCTTGATGGTCGTATCGTGCGCACGAGAAGAAAGAAAGACGCTACTCTTTCCTCTTCCTAAATAGTACCCCAATCTTCTAAACCTCAGCTTCTCAGCTAACCCAGGATTTGTTGCTAAAAATTATAGTGATACCAAATTTTATATTTTGTACAATCTATCACGCGTAACTGTTAAACAATTACAACCTTAATTTCTAGCCTATGGAAATAATTATGAATTGTTCGCAACAACCACTAAGGCTAAACTCATTCCAATTTATGCCCCAAGCAAATGGAAATACTCGACAACTTCCCCAAATCTACCACCTTGAATCCCTTCATCGATCTAGTGACAGGAAACTAATCCGACAAACAACAATCCTAACTAACAGGAACCAATTCATCAAGGACTTCTAAGTTCAATAATCTGCCCAACATTCACAACCAACGAATCATCACAACACAATCAAGCCACACGATTTCTGCGAATAAGGATAGGGTTGGGTTACCTCGCAAGGAGAAGACTCAGTGGGGAAGATCGCTGTGGTGGAGATCAGGGCGGATCCGGTGGCAGTAGCTGTTAGCGTCTCCTCCCTTATATATATGTTGTACTTTTCACCATCTCTTTTCCTTTCTTTTCACTTCCTTTGGCCGACGTTTCTCTCATCGAAGCGGTTTCAACTGTCGGTTATTCAAACTGTCATTCTCGCTTCACTTTCTTTCATTTTACTCAAGTGTTTCTAGTTCTTTCTTCAACTGTTCTTTGAAAAATATCTTCTGACACTCTTCCTCTCATTTGACCTCTCAGAAGGCAGCATCTGCTGAACCTTCGCACCAACTGGGTTCATCTTGGAATCCCGATGGTAGTTTCCCTTTCATAGCTGAGGTGGATCCCCTCGCTGTGTCTCATGGTTTTCCCCTTCCTTTCATGAGTTGCTTCTCAGAAGTTAAGGAGGAATCCTTGAGGTGATAAGGCCAACCTTCGGTCTTGAGCATGGTTATTCATTGAGCCTACCAGGACTACATCCTGTATGCCATGAGCATCCTTCTTACCAACTTCCTTTTTATCTTGGACTTTTTAAAGCGGGCCTTCACTCTCTTGTCCGTGCATTCTTTTATTTTATTTTTGGAGTCTTAAGATAATCCCTACTATGTTTATCCCTAACTCAATTCGTCTCATGATTGGGTGTTTTATATATGCCCGAAAGGCCGGGGTAATCGGGTATGACATCACACCTAATCTTTTCTATATGTTTTATTAGATCAATGCTCAAAATGAGGACTTGTATTACTTTTTTGCTCGTCCGGGGTTGAAAGTTGTAATAACCAAAAAATTTGCCGAGTTTAAAAATATATATTGGATTAAAAATATACGTACGAAGCGTATGCAACGAATGCATAAATAAAATTTATGAATGATGAACGTTACATCGTTAAAGTTATTATGCATTTGCGACACAGGTTTGAGCCTAAAAATTTGAGATCATTGAACGAAATATTATTATAAAATATTTAGGATAATTAAATCGATAATGATTAATTATCGAGAGACGGTATGATCGCATGTTTATTTATAACGAACGAATCAACGCTATAATGTTATAACGTAACGATTTTTAGTCTCAGAAAGTTATATCATTTAAAGAATTATGATATTAACATTTTTGATACGATTAAATCGACACGAATTAATTAATGAAAGTTTATTATTATAAAACTGAGATAAAAATAGACCGACGAAAATATAACGAGGGATCAAAGTTTTTAAAAACTTTTCCCTCCATTTGTTTCGTTACTTTCCTGCTTCCCTCACTCAACACTCACACCCGCGCACCGACTTCATGCGCACCACCTCACCCCGCACCACACCGACCACCCATCCGACATCGTCCACCATGAACCACCACCACTCACCCGCCACTAGCACCCTTCCATCATCATCATAAGCCGGGGGGAAGAACACTCACAGCAAGGGAAAAAGAAAGAGCCGCGTGGTCCATGCGTCGGGCGCGGTTCCTCTCCGTCTTCGATGCGCCACCATCGGCCAACACACGTCACCACCATGCTCCGGCAACCATGAGATGCTCCTCGTCGTGATCATCGATGCGTTAGGAAGATAAGCACCCAAGGACAACCACCATGAGCAGCAGCTAGCCGCGTGAAGGAAGCTAGCCGCGCGTGGTTTCCTTCAAGCTCACCTTGTCGTCTTCACGTCGCCACCACCTTGGACATCGCTGCCACCTCTCCATGATCATAAGGGATGGTTTGATAAGCTGGAACGATGCAGAGAAGTTTAGCATGGCCATGCGCAAGGACGACACGCATAAACCATGAACTAACAACTTTCCGACAAAACCAGAGATTCTGTCGATGTTTTTCGGCCACCAACATGTCCAGAGGGGTGCTAATAGGTGGATGATGAAGGGGGTGAGGCTCGGGTGCCTTTGGTTTCAAGATTTGGGCGTAAACGAACGTTAAAACGCCTTAACGAGCTTTTCCGGCTAACTTCCGGCCAAAGTCCGGCGGACAGCGGTGAAAACGTGTGGCAGAGCAAGATGATGTGATTTGATGACATTGGGTGTAATGGGTGTCGAAGTTGGTACGTAAACGAGCTTCAAAACGGCTTAACGAAGCTTTCTCGGCGACGTTCCGGCCGTATTCCGGCCACATTCCGGCCACCAGCGGTGACGGCAGCGGGAACACGATGGTGAAGAAGGCAGGGCAGCGGGACGATGACTTCGGGTGTCAAAGGTCCTAGGGTTTCTAAGGGATTCTTTAACCCT
>JAOVYX010019175.1:0-18903 GCA_035668315.1 Drosera spatulata
ACCTAAAATTAGTTTTTTTGTGAACCTAAAATTACTGCATGTTGTGTATAGTAATCTTTACAATTATCAAGGTTAACAATGAAAATTATAATTTATACAGCAACATCCTTAAATCTTATTTCTTATCGAATATTGAAAATTATAATTTATACTGCACCATCTTTAAATCCTCCCATTAAAATACATTAGCACACTACAATATAATACAACAAGAGGTTATTTTCCAATGCGATTCTGGCATGTTCTTCTATTATGACCGCTTCTTGTACGTCGTGTATATTTTACTGGACGCAACATGAGCTGTGACAGAATTCTTCTTGTCTTGCAGCGTCCGAACTGTGTAGGAACATTTGAAGGGATTATTGAACTTTGTTGCGGTTGGGTTGGAATTCAGGTGTGAGCGGTTGGTTAGCCATTGGATTTATGATCTCCTTCTAAGTATTCCTGTTACTCTGGATGGTGAAGTAGCTATCGCAATAGCTATGCAAAGCTTCACCGTTCGCCTCAATACATGCACATGCATGTTTATAAGGGATTCTATTAACCAGCCATGCTCTGCAACTGCAACTCTTAGCCATCAAGTCCAAGCCATAGGTTTTTTCTTTACCAACCATCTCAATTGTTGTACGACTAGCACGAACAAGGCTCAGTTCATGACTCCCTTTATATGCTTCGATCATTTCTTTTTGTTGCACTGGGCACAAGACCAGGTGGTAATCTAGACTCCTTTCTTGTCTTTCGCACATGAGCTTCATGATTTGTACATGAATCTTATCTACCATTGCTGTTATCGGTCAGTGAGGAGCATCTCAAATCGAGCTATTGAAACTTTCTGCCAAATTGTTAGTTATTATACCCCAACGATAACCACGGAACAAAGCATTCGACCAGCACTCTGGATTCGAGTTAAGAATGAACTCTTCAGCATTCGGCATCGCAATAAAAATCTTGTTCATGTTCATTTTAAATTCATCCATCCTCATTGCATATGCACAATTCTTAAAAGCAATGCACCAAGCTTTCTTGTACAAGTGCGGATACTTTGTAAGTACCTACAATGAATACAAACCAATCAAGAATCATATCTCCAAAGTCATCAACTACAAAGATCTGTATGAAATAAGATAGAAATTCAACCTCTTTCTTGAAGTTGTTAACAAGGAGACGAAGACAATACTAATGATGAGCACCAGAAAAGCATAATGGAATGGCTCAGAGAAGTCCACTATGACGATCGGAGAAGAATACATATCGTAGCCAAATCTCCAACATTGAAGGGGGACAGTGCATTCACTAGTTGCATGTAGAACCATTCCCAATTCTCATTGTTTTCGGCACTAACAACACCAAAGGCTAAAGAAAATATCCTACCATTTGCATCTTAGCTGTAGCACTCAAGAGACAGCCTCGATACCTACTTTTGAGGAATATTCCATTCTGGAAAATAGCAGGTCTACAGCCACTCACGAAACCCATCAAGCATGCTTTAAAACAAATGAACAAACGCTTGAACTACGAAGTACCTGTTTCGAGTTCGTACTCCGCTAGGCTTCTTGGATTAGTGACCTCTAAGGTATGAAAATAACATCTAAGCTGATCATACGAGTATCTAGCCTTACCATGGATTTCTAAGCTGATCATGCAACTTCTTTACCACGCCATACATGATGATATTGAAGCTGAACACCATAATTTTGTTGAATATCGGCCATAATCTTAACCGGCCTATAGCTAGGAGTCTGTCTCAACTTCCTCTTCACAATATTTGAAACCCACACCGACTTTGCTTTTAGGATGTCCTCTGCAAGAAAAACCAATCTCACAATGATGTTTTAGATTACAACGACGTATAGAGAACTCTCCTCATCGCTTGGACCTTGAAGCATACAACAATTACCTTCTCGCTATCATTTTTTTTTATGATGAAATCACGGTTTATCCCAATCACATAGTTTCTAACGACGATCCTAAATTCCTCGGCATCACTAAAGATATGACCTTCTCCTCGAATACAATCACGTCAAGTGTCAATAGAAATTATCTCATTGCTTGGAGCAGTAAGTGCAGCTTCCCCTCCGTCACGTAAAGCCCTGCGAATCACAAAGAACAATTGAAATTAAATAATTAGGCACATTATCTATAATGTAACACTATTAAGTTTATATATAAGACATCTTATTTATACTGCATATGCTTTGTTATGTACTGCAATATACCAGATCTTTACTTTCTTTTTCCTTTTCAAGTCTCATATGCTATTACTTAAAAAATCTATACTGCAACATGTCTAATATGATTGTGAGATTTTTAACTTATACTTTTGATACTTATGTAAATACAGCAATACACAATATCTATACCATGATTGTCCTATTAAACAACCGAGGCAAACTCAAACTACCAAACTCAATCACGAAAACAACTCAGAAATTAACTTGCCATTACTTCTTATCTTGTTTCTTGATGAATGCTGGACGAAGACACTCTTGTAAGGGTAGTAAGGGGAGAATCTGTCTTCTTCAAAGTCACCATTTCAATAATTCCCTTATTTACACATGTTGCACAAGTTGTGGTGCAAGATACTTCAATGTGACCAACAATGGGATAATATGAGGGCATTTGTTCATGAGTTGTTCATATACATCTACAAGGCTCATCGATTTATGGACATTGATGGAAAGACATTCTTCTTCATATCGACAAAGAGCAACAATCTCAATTTCGAGAGGAATCAGAGTCTGTAATTCACTCATCTTCAACAAAAACTCAAATACAAATTGATTCAAGCGATTAAAGAGCAACAAACTAAATGAATTCGCATCACTGACTACTGCATTTTCATGCAATAAGCTCAATGAATTCGCCAACAAAAAGCTTTATGGACTTGCATACCTCCATGGAAATGGACTGAATTGAAGTGATAACACATTCAAGGAGGAAGAGAAGTGAGGTTAGTGAGTGGAATTGAAGAAGGAAGAGGCACAAAATAAGGAAATTTTTGGTGGGAATCCGGGAAATGTGGGTTTTGGATCAATGATGGGATTGAGGGCACTGTTTTGCGCAAATCGGGGAGTAAAACGCAAAAAAGGGAGTGAGGTATGTTTGGAATCATTTAGGGGAGTTTGGTGTAGGGGAAAGATAAGAGGGAGATTTTAGTACAATTTAGCGATAAATCTCCATATGTGGGTTATATGAATTTTTGTTAAGTTAAAATGGGCTAATTAGTTGGTCTATCAATTGAGACATATTGGCATTTATTTAGTCTAATATGGGTCGGTTAGTGAGGGTTGGATAGATATTTATTTGTCCAAAATGAGTAGGCTTAATAATTGCTATATCTCTATATATATCAACTAGGTCACCTTTCCTAACCCTAATAGCGCTATACATTGCGACTCATCTACACCAGCCGTCAAGGAAATTAGGAAAGTGGAGCCTATTAATGTAGTTTGTTCGTGATCAAGTTTTACAGATCTAATCGATCCAATTGCATGTTCGTCATGGTTAATTTTCACTGTGCATCATGACAATCAAGGTACGCGTATCATTGTTTTGAATCGTTATAAATATTTTAGATCTATCTATGACGATCATGTGATTGAATTTCTCTACAATGAAGCCATATTGTATCAGGAAATAACTTACAACAAGAAAAAAAAGCAGAAAAATATCATAGCACCTTTTGCTGATCTATTTTCATCAAAAGTGGACTCATAACGCATCCAAATTCCAAAGAACACATCGAGAGATTTACATATCACGAACAGCACCCATAACTCTTATGTGCTCACACAACCTGTACTGTTGAAACGAGGAAAGCATAAATATTTCAATTATCATACCTTAGTCATAATGAAAATAGTATGACTAAAAGATAACAATACCTATGCGAAATGAGGAACACTTACCTGCAAAAGGATCATACATTCCGAGACGCACTCTGACATCTTCTTCTTCTTCGTCATATTTTTGTGTATAGAACTGATCAAAATTGTTGTATATGTGCTTTCTCCAGTCGAATTCTTGCATTTTGTCAATGTCTTGAACTAAATCAGTGTAATAATGGTTCAGGGACTGTAACGCCTCGGCTTCCAGCTCAGTCGTCAAGTGGCGTTATGCCGCTACAGATAAAATCCATAGCAAGGCCAAACAATTCCATTGAGTTTTAGGTATAGAATTTAAGGGAACTACTTGTACATACCATTATATTTACACAAGATAGTTATAAAGTTATCTTACAATGCATTTTTCAGTAGGCGAAATGTTATACATCGCATCTTACAGCAACAGAAATATTATATAACCACGTTACAAAAGCTAACAAGTTTATTCATCCTTCGCTCTGCAACTAGAATATTACAAGTTATCTTACAGCAGCTATCATCAAGCTATCACATTATTTATAATTAGGTGTAACGTTCTAGATGCAGTGCGAGTTCGTTTTAACTCGTTTCAGCTTTATTTCGGCCTGCACCTGAAAGTAAAACCCCTAACTCGTGAGCAAAAAGCTCAGTAACCTAGGAAGAAAAGTTTAATTTTCAGGCGGTCCTCCATCGACTATGAGAAATCGTGGAGAGCCTCTGAAGGAACCCCCGAAGGGAAGTAAGGAAAAGAAAATATATACTTAGACCATATTAGTTAAACTGTAATATTATACAAATTTATCTGTCTTAGTAATTACATTATATCCATAGTATGTGTCCTTTTTTAGCGTTATTATTTTATAAATAAGGACAAGACTTCACAAGACTAAACTTTGAAGAAATAAACGAATTTAACGACTTTGATGATAACCATGGGGGATTTAACGATTGATGGGGCAAGCCTCTCTCAAGCATATTTTTAATATACATGATCCGACGAGTTAGCTAGACTCAATTGACAAGTTTGGAACTTCTCCAGAAGTTGTCCGGTGGCCCAACCACCCACGGCATTGCAGTGTCGTTGCGTGCATGCGAAGAGGACAAGTCGCTGCTTTCCTCTCCCTAGCTAGTCTCCGCTTGCCCGTCACGACGACTCAATCAACATGACTCATATAAGGTTTCAAGGAATGTTGGAAAACAACAGTTTTTTTCATATTAACGCCAACGATCCCCATAATGACTTTATTAAGAATTCCAACGAACGATCCTTTTGAATCCAAGTAAAGACGTCAAGAACAACCTTTTCGACACATGACCCACATTAGGTCAAATTGTATTAGCGATTAAAAATTCCTCGCTTTTAACTTCTCGATGTTAAAGATTTATACCCATATGTCTTTATATCGTTGTGATAGCATTGCTTTTCGTTTATTTTCATAAAACGGTATATTTATATATACGTATATATATATCACTTAATTTTAAGTGTTATAGTTTTATTTTCTCAACTCGTACCACACAATACATATTATATGCCTGAAAATTTGCCCCCTTTCTCGATCGTATAAAACAAATTATTAATAACCCGATCATCCCCGTAAACATAACTTTGTCCCCGGTATTATTTTCACAATTTGACGGTAATTTTTTATAGGTCATCATAATTGGCATAATCACACGAAAAGCACTTGTTCGTACGAGTTTATTTTTAATATAAATCATAAATTTTCTGATTTGTCTCGGGTTATGCGCGGTCGTCCCAACACCCCGTCTTGACGTAATGTTTAATAATATTAATCGTTTTTATATATTTTTAACCCAAATTGCACATATTTCCCGCCATGAGTTTAGCGGTTAACGTAACGATCCCATTATTTTCTCACTCTTCCAGCGACATCGTTTCAACTACCCATCATCCCTGATCTCCTTAATCATAAAACTGTACCCACATAACATATTAATCATGCATAAAGGATCAGGAAAGGGGTTAGGTTACCTTCAGTCATTATTGAACCCGAGTTACAAAAATCGAACAAACTAACTCGAGACACCATTGTCACCCTCGCTGCCAAGCTGCTGCCCGCTGTTGGTTAATCTTCCGGGTGTCACCCAGCCGTTGATTGTTCCTTGGTGGCCGAAACATCGTCGGATAACTTATATAGAAACCATTAGCTAAGGACACTAGGATTGTCAAATGGTGTGGTTTCGCTTTCACTCACCGTTGGAGCTCGTGGCTGTTTTCGATGGTTGTTACTGGGCAGGGAGGTCACATACGGTGGTCGATGGGCAGCTACCTAGTGGCGGTGGTGGTGGCACAGGGTGGTGCGTGATGGCCGGGCTCGGTTTGGTATGAAAAGAAGCAGGAACGATCGGCTTGAGCTGCAACTGTTCAGGGGTGTTCTCCGGTAACCAAGGAGATGACGACGGGTCGATGGTGGTCGTCGGGGTCTTCTCACGACGGTGACAGTGGTGGTTCGTGATGTGTACAAAAACACACATCATTTCTTTACTCTAAATGTTTGTTTTATGCCTCAGGTATCGTCTATTTAATGTTTTTAGCGTCTTCTTGTCTTGAAATGTTGGTACCGCTGTGTCTTTATATTGTTGGCAGATGGGTGCGAAATTTGAAACAAAATGAAGAAAGATCAAGAAGATAGACAAGTCATGAGCTTAAAGGCTGGAATTCACAAGTTTATCATGTTTCGGGAGCTTATGCAGCAGAGTTTTGCGTTGATATGTTAGCTTAACATGTTCAGAAGTGAGGTATAAATTTTAGAATTTATAGACGTCGTTTAGTATTTTTTATAATGTTTTTAGGAGAACCAGCAGCAGGGTCGCGACCACTACTGACCCAGTCGTGGGCAGGGCTCATGTCGCGAGTGCGATGGCAACTATATCGTGGACGCGACTCGTTTTTCCAAGAAATTTTCAAATTTTTCACCCGTCGTTGGTGTGACACATAATTGGTCGCGGTCGTGACTATCTCCTAGATGTAGAACATTAATTTTTTAGTTGTCGGATCAATCTGATCTCGATCTATGCCTATAAATACACGTTGTTAGGGTTCTTCTAAAGAGGATCGTGCACCATAGACGACAGAGGCGATCAGAGGAGGAGGAGACACGAAGAGGAGAGGCTTTGAAGGGTTTGATCAAACTTTTCAAGGGGAATTGATCCACGATTAATTTCTATTGCTTTGGATTCAGTTGGAATGTGATTAGCACCGTAAAACATTTTTTCTCAGTATTTTATTCTCTACAGAATGTTTGTCTTTGATGCTATGACTCATTCCATGCTTAGTTTAATGGATATGCATGAGTAGATCATTAGTAGGGATGTGTTGATGAACTTAGATGTCCCTAGATCATGAGATGAAGCTTACTTGACTAAAACCAGAGATGTTAATGATGAATATGTTACATGAAACTTGCTAGAACTATTGCATGTGTTTATTAGATTGATCACCCAATATACGTAGATTAGAGCCATAAATAACGCTAAGTGATTTAATTAGTAGCGAATTGATATAATATGATTTAAGCTAATTGTTATATAAAATCAATGATTTTATATGCATGTGACATGATTAGTTTAAGGTAATTGCTATTCATGTTATGAATGGTTTTTCCATGTTTTGAATCAACTCTTTTCATGAAATCATGTTTCGGATAATTGAAATGGTTTTAATTTAATGAGTTAGTTTGACAATTCGAGTTAATTGGACATTAGAAGCTAAGGAATGTAGTGAGTTAAACCAAAACTCATTACAGCCATTCCATATTAATCATTACATCTAAAATTCAGAAACATCCGTGATTGATCTAGGTGACTCAAAAGGAATTCAACCATCATCCCTATATTTCTCCCAACTTATGAAAAATCCTCTATATCTCAGCTCTTTATTAGCTTCTGTTTGTTCTAGTTAGTTTAGTTTTAAGTTATCCTCTTAAACACTTGAAACACCCCCAAAATTCTATCTTTGTTCTTATCCTCCTCTAGGATAGAAATTATTTCAAGTTGAGTTTAGGTCGACATTCTCTATTCTTTGTGGGATCGATCCCTGCTTCCATATCTACATTAGTATTTATAGCGGGGTAAAAACTAATCGGCATGTTTTACGATGAACGTGGAAGACGTCATAATTATACCCTTGGCTGACTTACGAGGGAACGGTAACGAGTGTAGTACAACCAAACTTAACTTGATAATTTTCTATTCTTGGTTATAATTTAATTTTTATCTACAAAAAAATTTATTTTAAGAACTCAATTGTTTTTAAAATAAACAAAAAAAATTTGAAATCAAAAGAAGTTTATATGAATTTTTATGAACTTAAGAAGTGTTAGGATAAGTGGATCTGAAGTTAGAAAATTAGTCTCTAATTTCGAATCTCCTAAGATAGGAAGCTCTACTCTTTTTTCAGGTTCTACACCTTCAACTTCTTCTCCCCACGTTCATACAGAAACGAGTTTCACTCCTATAATTTTTGAAAATCTTGAAATGGCAGATAATCAGGCCAACATTCCTCCAAACAATCAAAATAACCAGAATGCTCAAAATGTTCAAGAACCTCAAATTGATAATCGTACATTGAGAGAGTTAGCTGAATATGATGATACAAATGAACCTTTATTGTGTATAGTATTTGCTGATGTTCAAGGAAATTTTAAACTTAATTCAGGATTTTTACATAAATTACCATCTTTTTATGGTTTGCCTGGTGAGGATCCTCATCGGCATTTAAATGAATTCAGGGTAGTTTGTGCAAACATGAAACCAGAAGGACTAACTGATGAAGTCATTAAGCTTACAGCTTTCCTATTTAGCGTCCAAGATGCCCCTAAAAATTGACTCTATGACTTACCCATGGGAAAAGTAAATACGTGGGGGCAGATGAAATCCCTATTTCTCGATAGATATTTTTTCATCTCTAAAATCACGACTATTCAGAAGTAGATCTGCTCTTTCAGACAAAAGAAGGGAGAATTACTACACGAGTATTGGAAACGTTAAACGTCTGTGCTCAAGTTGTCCAAATCATCAATTCTCAGAAAATCTTCTCATACGATATTTTTATCATGGACTCTCTGCAGCAGACAGAGGATTGGTCGATGCAGCATGTGGGGGTGATCTTCAAGACAAACAACCACGAGTTGAACGTCAAAATTTTGAAAAGATGGTTGTAAATTCTCAAGATTTCAATGGCGATGATAAACTTTCTCATGATGTCCAAGAAATATCCTCCTTTCCTAGTTCTACTGATATAAAGCTTGATAAATTAACTGATATGCTTATTAAAGTCCGAACTATAAATAATAACATTCCTCAAGTAAAAGCTTGTGGAATTTGTTACAATATGGGACATCCAACTGATTCTTGTCCTATGTTACAAGAAGAGTAAGGTAATGCTGTGGGATTTTCAGGCCCACCAAGTCAACCTAGGCAACATAAGTGGAACTATAATGCAGATCAGCCTTGGAGGAATCATCCAAATTTTCATTGGGAAGGTCAAAATAATGCACCTTCTGTTCCCCAACAACAAAAATTTCCTCCTGGATTTTATCAGGTACAACAGAATGATTTTTTAACTAATCAGGGCAATTCAGGTGGAATGTCACTTGAAGATATGGTTAAATCGATGGCTACAACTCAAATGGCTATGCAAAAGGATGCTAAGGAATCTAAGGCCGATATTCAAGATATTCGAAGGCAAGTTAGTCAACTAGCCTCTGATATGAGCCAGCTGAAGGCTCAAATGAGTAATAAACTCCCTTCTCAGCCCATAAATCCTAGAGAAACTGCAAATGCAATAACACTGAGAAGTGCGGAAAGGTTAATAGGAATTTATGAAAATCCTCACGAAATTGAAGATGAAGTGGAAGTTCATAAAGATAAAGAGGGGGAGGAGGGAATTCCCTCACAACCTAAGCAAACTGAAGAAGAAAAAAAGATATCTGCCCCGAAAGAAACAAGAATTATTTTCAATACTCCTTTTCCTACCCGTTTGACTAAGGATAAGAAAGTAGAAGAAGAAAAAGACATATTTGAACTTTTAAAGAAAGTCGAAGTAAACATTCCCTAGTTGGAAGCAATCAAATAAGTTCCAAGATATGCTATATTCTTAAAGGAACTTTGCACCAAAAAACAAAAATTATAAGGCCATGAATGAGTTATGATAGGCGAGAATGTTTTAGCTGTTTTTTAGAAAAAAATACCGCAAAAACAAAAGGACCCTGGAATGTTTACCATACCATGCACGATAGGAAGTGCGCAAATTACAGGCTACATGATTGATCTTGGAGCGTCCATCAATGTGATGCCCTTATAAATTTTCCAATCCTTGAATTTAGGACCTTTACAACCAACTGGGGTTGTAATTTAGCTTGTTGATAGGTCCGTGACTGATGTATGCATAAACACACATCATTTCTTTATTCTAAATGCTTGTTTTATTCCTCTTCTATTGTCTATTTTATGTTTTTAGCGTCTTTTTGTATTGGAATGTTGGTACTGTTGTGTTTTTTATGTTTTTGGCAGATTGACGCGAAGTTTGGAACAAAAATGAAAAAGGATGACGAAAATGGCAAAGTCAAGAGCTCGAAGGCTTGAATTTCAAGATTTATCGTTGTTTCACGTGCCTCGAGAGTTAATACAGCAAAGTTTCACATCGATAAGGTATATTAGCATGTTTAGAAGTGATGTATAAGTTTCTAAAATTTTTAGATGATGTTTAGTATTTTTTGTATTAGATTTAGGTGAACAGCACACAGTATCGGGGCCACTACAGGCTGATGTCACGGGCAGGGTTGTGGTCGCGGGCGCAATGCCTAAGGTCGCGGGCGCGGCAGGTACACTTCAGCAAAATCCATATTTTTTAATGTGTCACGGGCATGACATGCTGGGTCACGGCTGCGACGCTATCCCAGACGTAAAACACTGGAGTTTATCTGAAATCGAAACCAGTACGTTTCAACATGATTTGGTACCATGATCACTAGGAATTACGTGTCCAGAGAATAATCCATTGCATAATTTTCTGGTTTATAAATCAATTTTTCATTTGTTAGTATTTCATAAGAAAAATTTTATTTTCTACCAGGATTGAACCTATGATGTGTTAGGAAATCGGATCGTCTGATGCAAAATATATCGACAATTGTAACTTCTAAAAAGAGTAGAATATTATAAACCCGTACATTTATAATACAATCACACTTTAATTGTGTTTTTATCACTCATGAATTACACCGCACTTTATTTGGAAACACTGAAAATTGTACACAACACCAAGATAGTGCCCTGCACTTTCATTTTTAGCTCTCTACTTCTTCGTTTATGTTTGTACTTGATGCATCTAAGCAGAGGAACAAGCCCCTCTTATATAGGAGTTATACACTTGTTGTTCTTCCTTTGTAGCTGACATTCCTAGATCAAAGTAGGACTAATCAATATTCTATAAAGGTGGCTTCAAGCTAGGTGGCTATGTAACCAAAAAACAAGAGCACACCAAGGGAGAATAAGAAAAGTAGATGAGAGTAGAAAATGAATATTCAACATGATTTGCCATGGAAGATGAAGATTATGGTGCTGTTCTTATTTGATTGTGATCTTCTTCATCTCTTAGTGACGACCAGGACATGATTTGCCATGAAAGACGAAGATTGTGGCGTTGTTCTTATTTGATTATGATCTGCTTCATCTCTTAGCGACGATCGGGGGTGATTCCCAATGAGATTAAAGATCACAGTTAGCATATAAGATGCATCCAGTCTTCTTCTTTTTCTTCTTTAAGCTTCCTAGCTCTTTAACTTCTTTTGTTCGAAAAAATCTGTTTCTTTTCAAATATTTTTTACTGCTGAACTTTCTCTGGAATCGGAACCAGGATGTTTTACTATGCCATGGAGGTATGATCAGTGGTCATTGTGTTTGCGATGATATCATTGTCTAGAGAAATTTCGTTGCATAGTTTTGCTTCACAAGTTAGTTTTTCAATTGTGTTTATCCTTCATCGAAAAATTATTTTTCTTACCAGGAGAGGTTCGCTAATGTTGCCATGGGACTAAGATCATAGTGGTCGTGGATTCCTATGTGAATGTGATATTCTTCATCTCCTAGCATCCGAGGGTGATTCCCTATCAGTCTATCGTCGCTATGGGAATTGAAGATCGCAGCTTGAACTAGGATGAATTAGGTCTTGTTTCTTTTGGCACCTCTCAACCTAAAATTTTAATGGATAAATTACGTTTCCTTGCTATGTTTTCTATTAGTGAAATCATCTTTGGCAAGATTGCATATAAGTTGGGTTCGATATTGGTGTCTTAAAGGAAGCCTTTCGTTGTGCTGTTTTTGCTAATGTAGATATCAGTATGAGTTCCCACTTGGAAAAACCGTCTTTCATGATATTCTTTCCCTGATTTGCTAATCTCAACTCAACTCAACTGTAATATCCCGAATTTTTTTTGCTATTTTAAATAAATAAATTTTCGAATATTAAATAACGTACGAAAAGATATAACGTTAAACGTAACGTTATATATTCGATAACGTACGAATAATGATATCGAACGCATAACGTTATAACGAAACGTTACGAACCTACAAATAATCTAATGAATATAATGTTACGACAATGTAACATATGTGTTTAATAAGTGAACTTATTAAATATAACGTACGTATTTGGGCTAAAAAAATACTGTCCCGAAAATATCTGAAATTTTCGACAAAACAAATGTCATTAAGTTAGAAATAATTTTGTCTAATTACGGATATATTTGTCGATAAAATAATGTAACGGAATATGGATCAAAATAGACTGGTAAATATAAAACGAGGGAGCGGATTTGAGTTAATATAAACTCCCTCCGCCCATTTCCATTTCCTTCTCTGCTTCTGCATTTCGACACCGAAAGGATGTCGATTTCTTTCCTTTCCGCACACGACAACCGCCTCGCCCACCATGATCTCCTCCTGCGCCCTTCACCCTCACCAGATCATCAGCTACTCTTCACCATCTGCATCAAGCAACCACACCACAACCGAACCAGTCACCATCACAGCCACACGACTTCTCCACGCGAACCATCACCACACCACCGCGAATAGCCACGCCGGGGGAGGAACAGTAGCGAGATTACGTGGTGAAGAGTTGAATGTGCTCAGGGACGGAGGACAGTCACGAGATTGAGCCGAGGAGAAACGAGCACGATCGAAGGTAACCTAATCTGATTTGAGACGTTTATAATCACTTGCGATCTTATTATCCATACGTGCACTTTCGAAACTTGTTTGTATGTATTATTGAGTATAAAGGACAGGTTTCATGTATTGGTGGACATATCGGAGGGTTTCGTGAGCGTTTGGTGTAAAGTTTCTGAATTTTTAGTATTTCTACATATTCGGCATATCAGGACCGTCGCAGCCGCGAGACAGAGCAAGTCGCACCCACGATGTTTGTGGCGCCCACGATAGAATGGTGGTCGTGCCGGCGACCTTAGCCTAGTTATGGCAGAATTCTTCCCGAGCTCAAAATGACCTCAAACGTCGCCCTTAAGACCTGATCATGAATGTTTGAGTATAAATTTACTTATAAGGATTATTAAAAATCTTGCATTTGACCATGCGACGCTGAAATTCGGTGCCAGAGACCTGTCGGACTCGTTTATTCTGAATTGTGAAGACCGTTGGGATGATAATAAATCAAACAATACACGGCTATGTTTTACAAATAAACAGTATGTTCATATATATATATATATATACAAGGTGATTTTAAAATGTATAAATAACATCAAATGAAATCATCAAACACATGCTAAAGGAGTACTGGAACGGATTGGAATTTCATTGCCAAGTGATACGAGCAAACGAAATGTGAACCAATAACGAACGCATGCTCAAACATAAAAGTTGAACACTGTACATCCTTCATGGAATGACATGTCATCTGTCTCGCTTGCTTGAAAGCGGTTTAGAGATTGAGCTCGACACTGTCATCATCTCCCTCGCTGAAACTGTTGTGAAGAAGGTCGAACGTAATGTCCCTTCTTGAAATCTATTGAATGTTAAATGAAAGTCATTGAAACTGAACTCTGGCCAAACTTCTTGGATCATCGTCACGGGTGAACTGAATCTAGTTAGGAGCGTTGGGTAGTCCCCATCCTCTTTGCTCAGAAGGTTTCCAATGAGAGGCACATAGAGCCCGTTGGAAGTACATTACTGGTCACTCTCTTCTGGAGAGGTTCAAATATGTTCCAATTAGAGGCAGATAGAGCCCGTTGGAAGCAAGTTACTATCTCTTTCAATCGACAAATTCTTGTAACCCGGTTGACGACTGACGAGCTTGTATTCAGAGTCTGTATGTTGGAGTATCTCGAGTCATGAGCCCACAATAATAACAATGAACGCAAGAGATCAATTCATACAAACACACGTATATGATATGGCGTATATATTTTCCTACTAAATATAGAAATGCAAACATTTTACTGGTACTCATCGATTCGCTATAGTCGGGGGAGTACCCTGTAAATGTGAGACATATACTCTAGGTTTTTGAGTTTTATACTTACGGGTTATGTATTCTGTTTGCAGGTAAGTTACAGCACGATCATGAAAGATGTTAGATTCCTTCTGTATTTTGAGATGATGTACTGAACTTCATGGGATTATGGATATGTAATATATGATATGTACTGGTCGTGCCATTAAGTTGCGTAACATATTTGCTTCCGCACTGTTGTATGAAATGAACATTTGTTTGCCAAGCATTATGGATCGAAACATCACAAGTATTTTTCTTGACTCTTGATATCTTTAAACCCGTTTGGTTGTTTAGCCTTGTCACGGAACAGGTTCGTTACGGCATAACGACTCGGGGATACTCTCTATGAAACACAATTACAATAAGAATACATGAATAATCTAAGCCGACTTTGTGCCTTATTGTAGGAAACAAGATCATCCATATGAAACAATAAACACGATACAGGATTTAATAGAAGAAGAGAAGCAGATGGAATCTAGGCAAAAAACAATGAGTGAAAACTATTTTCATTCGTGCTGATTGATCTTAAGATGTACAGTCGCAGTTTATAGGAAATACCCATAACAAACTCCTACTTTTTCTCAGCTAGCTAGTACAACTAACAGCTAAAAACAAACTTCTATAAAAGTCTCTTAATATGAGAAACAACTAACAAACTTATCTGCTAACCAAGGAACAGTAAAAAATAGCAACGACTAAACAACACAAACTTGTAAGATGCACTAATTTTTTACACTCCCCCTTAGCGCATACTTGCAACTTGTTACTCAAAGTGCTTCTCTGAATATCTCGAATTTCCCTTTCGCGAGTGCTTTGCTAAAAATATCAGCCACTTGAGCCTCACTTCGCACTCTTTTTAGCTTTACCTCCTGCCCAAGTATTTTCTCTCGTACAAAGTGATAATGAACCTCTATGTGCTTCGTTCGAGCATGAAACACGGGATTTTCAGCAAGCTTTATCCTACTTTCATTGTCACACTTTATTCGAACAGCATATTCAACTTCTCCATATATATCAGTCATGAGTCGTTTCAACCAGACACACTCTTGTGTGGCCATTATCGATTCAACATATTCCGCCTCTGTACTTGATAGAGATACATTAGCTTGCTCCTTACTACACCAAGATATTGCAGTAGAACCAGTGCTGAAAAAATACCTTGTAGTTGACCGTCGATCATTGACGTCACCTGCGCAATCTGCATCAACAAATCCACTCAAAAGATAGGCATCATTCCTTTTGTAATTAAGCCCATAATCGAGTGTCCCCTTTACGTAACGTAATATCCTTCGGGTTGCATTTAGATGAGGAGTCCGTGGCTTCTCCATGAATTACGCAACCACTCCTACAGAATAAGTGATTTTCGGCCTTAGCATCTCTCCTTCATCCTTCTTTAATTTGAGGTTCTGCTTCATTGGAGTTGACATTGATTTGGACTCCCCCGTGCCGAAACGAGCCAACAAGCTCTCAGTATATCGTCTTTGTGACACAAAATAGCCATCAGCTTTTCTACAAACATCAAGCCCCAAGAAACATCCAACCTCTCCAAGGTTCTTCATCTCAAAATGGGCTGCTAATGCAACACATAAGCTTGAAATTCCATGATCATCATCACCAGTAATTATCATGTCGTCGACATATAGCAACACAATAATGTGTGCTCCGGATTCCAACTTCACAAACAAGCTAGGATCTGCATCTGAAACTTTAAAACCAGAAAAAATAAGATATTGCTCAACCTTATCATACCATGGACACGGAGCTTGTTTCAAGTCATACAAGGCTTTCTTGAGTTGGCAAACATGATGGGGAAAATCTTTTGAAACTAAACCTTTCGCTTGCTCCATAAAGACTTCACGATCTAGCTCTCCATAAAGAAAAACATTTTTTACGTCGAGGTACCACAATTTCCAGTCCTTTTGTGCTGCCGAGGAAATAATCGTCCTTATTGTCACCATCTTTGCAACTGGACTGAAAGTTTCTTCATAATCAATTCCATATTGTTGTGAAAAGCCACAAGCCACCAGCCATGCTTTGAACCTGTCCACCGAACCGTCTGACTTCTTCTTCAGCCTATAAACCCATTTGCATGACACATGCTGAATATTGTTCGGCCTTGGAACAAGCTTCCATGTATCATTTTTTAACAAAGCATCGTATTCCTCTTGCATAGCTGCTTCCCACTCTATGATCCCTTTTGCATCATCATAACATGAGGGTTCTCTGCTAACGATGTCAACAAAGAAAAAACAATTGCTCACCGAGCACTGATTGATTTTTACTTCATAATCCTTCAAGCGTTCAAGTTGCTTTGTTACTCTAGATGATTGTTGAACAGCTACTGCTTGTGAATCACCTTCTGTTGGTCTCGGAGACTTCGAGCTTCTTCTATCGTTCGACCTGGGCTCATTCCGTGATGGAGGCAAATTCATTTTCATCACTGAATCCTCTTCAATTTCAAGAAATTGATGATTGTTCAGAGGAACTTGAGTAGTTGCTCTTGGACCTCCAAAATACACAGAAATTTCGTCGAACACCACATTACGAGGTATGACAGACTTCTTTGTTTATGGATCCATACATCTCCATCCTTTTCTGTTTGTATCATAACCTACAAACAAACACTTCTTTGCCTTGCGATCTAGTTTAGTTCTATCGCCTTTTGGCACATGAACATAACATATGGAACCAAAAACACGAAAATAACTCGCATCGGTTTCGAATTGGATAACAGCACAAAAGGAGATTTTGTACCTGCCCATGGAGGCAAACGGTTAGTGACATGAGAGGCGCATCTCATAGCTTCGGCCCAAAGCTGTCGAGGGAGATTCCTATCATGTAGCCATGATAAGCTAACTTGTGACAGATGAGCGGTTTTTCGTTTTACCACTTCATTTTGCTACGGGGTTCCAGGATAAGTCATTTGACGATTAATACTATTGACGACGATGCGTGGCGGTGCCACAAATCAAACCGCGTGGCTCTCCGCATGAAACTCCCGCGTGGCTCTCCGCGTGAAACTCCCGCGTAGCTCTCCGTGTTTCCCCTGTTCAGATGCGCGTGATGTTGGCTATAAGAAGAGAGGATTGATGGAGGAGAAGAGGAAGCAAGAAGAGCAGAGAGCCGGGGAGGATTTGGGGGAGAAAGGAGTGCAGGAGGAGAATTGGGGAAAGAAGAGTGGTGAGGTTTGAGTGGAAGAGAAAAGAAAAAGATAAGGTGGTTACTATTCACATACACACAAAAATATATTGAGGGTTTAAGGGATTTGTTTTAGAGATGGTAATCTCTATCCCTTATTGTGAGATTCTCAATATTTTGAGTGTAGCTCCTTTTGTATTTTCTCTTTTGGTTAGTGGATTTTTCGTCGTCGGCGACCGCCCGTGGTTTTTCCCGTAAGGTTTCCACGTAAAAATCTTTGTCTCGTTAATTTTGCGCACTCGTTATTGTTTGTGTTTATTATTAACGGACCCGTTCGTAACAAACTGGTATCAGAGCTTGGAACGTTTCAATTCTTATTTTCTACATCGGGTTCGTCCACGTAGGCTTAGGAACGAATGTTGTTAAGCTTGGGATTTAAGTTATATTTTTTACGGGTCAGTTTTTGACTTTTTTTTCACAAAAACAATATTTTTTTCCTCAGTCAACAGTGCTAAACAGTGTCGTGAACAGTGTACGGACATAATCACTGTTTACACAATGTTTCGGTGAATAGTACTCAAACGTGAACAGTGTTTGACCAGTAGCCAGCTGAGACACCAGCTCTCGGAATTGTCCAGGCCCTCAAGCTCTAATGATGCTCTATTCATCAGAGGGAGACAGGATCGACGACAACAGGAGAAGTTCAGAAGCCGATCGAAGAGTAAAAGCTCGAAAAAATCTGACTCTTGTCACTATTGTCATCAGAAGGGACATTGGAGGAACGAATGTCCTAAACTGAAGAACAAGTAGAAGAAGGAGGAAGCCCCAGTCGCTGGTATTGTCGAGACCCAGACAGTCTCGAACGTTTTTACATCCACCGTGGAGTCCATGGTAGCATTTTACTTCATAGTGGGTGATGGATTCCGGTTGTACCTTTCACATTTGTCAGCATCGGGAGTAGTTCGTCATATTTGCTGAGTCCGATGACGGCGTAGTTCTTATGGGCAACAATGCTACCTGTAAGATTCTTGGTGTAGGAGATGTTCGTATACAGATGTGGGATGGTGTTGTGCGAACATTGAAAGATGTTCGATATATTCTAGTTGTGTGGCGGAATCTTATCTTTTTGGATTCCCTTCATCGTGAAGGATGTTCCTATCATTCTCAGGATGGGGACATGGAGGTCAAGGAGAATCGTTTGGTGACTATGAAGGCTCGACTTCGTGCTGGATTATACTATTTGGTTGGAGCGACGCAGAATGGAGTTACAGCTGTTGCGAATTCATTGTCCGTCCGTGATGGTGAGGCTAGTTCTGAGATGAAACTGTGGCATATGCGGCTTGGGCATATGGCCAA
>JAOVYX010019176.1:0-18903 GCA_035668315.1 Drosera spatulata
ATGCACCTAGTACCTTCATGAGGCTGATGAATCAAGTCTTCCGTCCTTTCATAGGTCAGTTTGTGGTTGTTTATTTCAACGATATCCTGGTGTATTCCGCTTCCATCGTAGAGCAATTGTAGCATTTGAGACAGGTATTTGGAGTGTTGCGAGATCAGAAGTTATATATTAATGTCAAGAAGTGTCACTTCTTGACTGATCGTGTGATCTTTCTGGGCTATGTGGTCTCGAGGGATGGCATTCAAATGGACCCTGCAAAGATCGAATCCATCGTTAACTGGGAGACTCCAAAGAGCATCCATGATTGTACGCAGCTTCCATGGATTAGCATCCTTCTATCGAAGATTTATTCATAATTTTAGCACCATTGTCGCTCCCTTGCTTAGCTGTAGACTCCAGAGGCCGAAGAGGCATTTCAGCTTTTGAAACAAAGGGTGACTGGGGCTCCTGCGTTGGTTCTATCAGATTTTTGAGGTTCATTGTGATGCTTCTGGGGTAGGAATTGATGGTGTCCTGAATCAGAGAGGTAGGCTTGTGGCTTTTTTCAGTGAGAAGTTGAATGAGGTTCGTCGTAAGTATTCTACCTACGACAAAGAATTTTATGCCATGGTCAGAAGCTTGGAGCACTGGAGGCACTATCTCATCTCCAAGAAATTTGTGTTGTACTCTGATCACGAGTCCTTGAAGTATCTCAGCGGGCAGCTCAAGCTGAACACTCGCCACGCCAAATGGGTTGAGTTTCTGCAAGCTTATACCTTCGTCATCAAGCACAGGGCATGGGCCATGAACAGGGTAGCTGATGCATTAAGTAGGAGGTAGGCCTTACTGTTTTCTTTGCAGACGCGAGTATTGGGATTTGATTCTTTCAAGCATTTATATGCTAATGGTTCATATTTTGGGGATGTTTGGGAGGAGTGTCAGGCAGGTCCTCACAAGAAGTTTCTTATTCAAGATGGGTTTCTATTTAAAGAGAACGGATTGTGCATCCCTGAGTGTACGTTGCGAGAGGCTATTTTATCAAAGACTCATGCAGGTGGCTTGTTGGGGCATTTCGGTGTTGACAAGACACTGTCGACTGTTTGTGCAGATTTTTATTGGCCACGGCTAGCAAGAGATGTTGCACAGTTTGTGGCAAGATGAAGAATTTATCATGTGGCAAAGACCAAAGGGAGTAATACTGGATTGTATTCACCGCTGCCTGTTCCAGTTGCTCCATGGAAAGATATTAGCCTTGATTTCGTTCTTGGGTTGCCTAGAACACAGCGGAACAAGGATTTTGTCATGGTGATGGCTGATCGGTTTCGAAGATGGCGCATTTTGTTCCTGCAAACAAAATGTTTGATGCATCTCAAATTGCTCGGTTGTTCTTTCAGGAAATTGTGAAGTTGCATGGTGTGCCCAAGACAATTACTAATAACAGAGATGTGAAATTTGTTAGTCACTTCTGGTGGACACTCTGGCGGTTGTTGGGAACCAAGCTTCAGTTTAGTTCCTCATATCATCCTCAAACGAATGGTCAAACTGAAGTTGTGAACAGAAGTTTGGGCAACTTATTATTGAGCTTAGTTGGTGATCTGCCTAAGCAGTGGGATTTAGTGTTACCACAGGCTGAGTTCACATTCAACAGATCACCAAACCGCACGACAGGTAAAACCCCATTTGAAGTTGTGTATGGCCGGAACCCCTTGACCCCTTTGGATCTTGTTCCTTTTCAGTGCAAAAGCAGTTCAGTGCAGATGCGGAGGATCATGCAAAGTAAATCAAAGAGCAGCACAATCAGGTTCATGATCGCATTCACAAGCAAAACACAAAGTATAAGCAGCGAGCTGATAGGCAATGGAAGCGAGTTGTTTTTCAGGAGGGCAATTTGGTGTGGGTTCATTTGAGTAAGGAACGTTTTCCTGCTGGCAGGTTTGGTAAGTTACAGCCCAGGGCCGATGGACCCTTCCTAATACTGGAGCACATCAGTGACAATGCCTACAAAGTGGACTTGCCTGGAGAATATCGTATCTCGGGGACTTTCAATGTTGCAGATTTGTCCTCTTATGAATCTGATGACCATGATGCTGAGCTGGAGTTGGAAAGCGATGGGGACATTTCAGATTTGAAGACGAATCTTTCTGTAGCAGGGGAGGATGATGCATAACAAGGTCGGTCCATAAAATAAGGCTTCTTTGTATTTGGTGCGACTTTTTGTTTTCCTGATATCCTAGCCTATTTAAGTGTTGTGAGGCTGATTGGGACTCAGTTTTTGGAGTTGTAAGCAGTCTTTTGACATTCCCTAGTTTGATCGAGATTGAGATATCGACTTTGTCCTTCCATTTGTTGATCTCTTGTGGTTTTCTGCTATCATCCTCTTTGGACAATATAGTACTTGTTGATATTGGCGTGGTAACAGGATTGCTATGCTCCATTTTTGCACGTATCAAAAGTTCTTGTATGTACTTTCGTTGAGAAAGAAGTATGCCAACGGGATGAGCAAGCACTTCAACACCCAAAAAATAGTGGAGGGTGCCAAGGTCTCAGAATTTCTTGTGACGAGGATATCATCAACATAAACAAGAACAAATAATGTTGAATTAAAATTTTTCGAGATGAATAAACTGTTGTCACTTTTACATTGTATAAAAGAGGGATGTAATAAAAACTCCCTTAATGTAGAAAACCAGGCTCGAGGCGCTTGCCTAAGTCTATAAAGAGACTTGTGAAGACGACAAACATGAGTAGGATACACAGTGTCTTTGAATACTGGAGGTTGAGTCATGTAGACCTCTTCGTTCAAGGTGCTATTAAGGAAGGCATTGTGCACATCTAATTGTTGAATCGACCATCCATGAGAAACAGCAAGGGAGAGCATGACACGAACTGTGGTCAGTTTGATGACGGGATTGAATGTCTCATGAAAATCAAGACCATGTTGTGGATGATATCCTTTGGCGGCAAGATGGGCTTTGTACCTCTCAATCGAACCATCGATTTTGATCTCAACACGATAGACCCATTTGCAACCTACAACATGCATAGAAGGATCATAGGGAACAAGAGACCATGTCTTATTACGCAGAAGAACATTGAACTCCTCAGTCATCACATGACACCATTCTTTGGAATTGACTGCCTCTATATGGGAGGTGGGTTCCATGACTGCTGGAAGGCTTAAAGGTTGTGTTTTTCTTTGGGTTAAGACGAAGATTATAGGGATGAGATGGCTGAGGTGGGGCTGCATTTGATTGTGCAGAAGGCTCGTTAGTTGAATGAGGTTCAATGACATTATGAGGGTCATTAGATGAAGATGCAGCTGGTTCGTGAAGTTCAGAAGGTATAGGATTTTGGTTAGGTACAAGGGTGTTCGTATCAAGGAGTGATGCATCAGTGGGTGCGGGTTTTTGTCCAAATTTTATGGGAAGGGGAGCAACTGCCCAAGGAAGATTCATGTGACTACACAAAGGTTGAAGTGAAGCTGATTTAGTGTCAGGACGAGCATTAGGAAAGACATGCTCATCGAAGCGTACATGTCTGGACATTAAGAGTTTCTGTGAAGTGAGATCCATACATATGTACCCGTGATGATTATTACTATACCCAAGAAACAAACATGGAGAACTACAAAAATCCAGCTTGTGTCAATGATAGGGACGGAGATACAGAAAATAGAAACACCCGAAGACTTTTAGAAACGTGTAATTAGGAGGTCGAGGGAACAACAGTTGAAATGGGGAAATGTTTTCATGAGCCTTGGAAGGCATTCAGTTAATGAGATACACGGCAGTAGAAGTGTAAGGTCAGTTTCTACGACATGTCGATGTCGTCTTTCAACAACACCGTTTTGACTTGACGTATAAGCACAAGAAAAGCAATGTAAAATGCCACACTTGTTAAATATGATGTGAGAGTAGTGAACTCACCGCCACCATCTGTTTGTAAAACCTTAAGTTTAGAGTTGAATTGACACTCGACAAACGTAAAAAATTGCATAAATACTTTCGCAACATCGCTTTTGGAATAAAGCAGACAAAACCAAATATATTTTGACAAATCATCTACAAAAATTATGAAGTATCGTTCACCATCAGTAGAAAAATTGGGGGCCGGTTTCCAAACATCGACAAAAAACTAAATCTTGAACTCGAGTAGATTGATGAGATGATGCTTGAAGGGAGAGACGACTTGACTTGGCAACTTGACACGATGAACATAAGCTAGACGAGGCACGACCTTGACATGGGAGCTTCCTTTTGAAGACCAGGGAGTATTGTAGATGAGAGTGCGGATGACCCAAACGACGATGCTAATCATCAAATAAGGCAATACAAGCATACGGGTGTTGGTGAAGGCTTCAAGATAATATAGACCATCACGACTTCTGCCTTGGTAGAGTGAAGCCCGAGAAACCTGATCCTTAATCACAAAAAATGAGGAAGGAATTAAAAAAATGCATGATTATCAAGATTGAAATTGTTGAGAATAACAACTCGAAACAAACGTGGAATATCAAGGAATAATAAATCAAAGATCAAAGAAAATCGGTCAGAAAGTAAACAACACCAGATTTACGTGGGAAAAACCCTCAAGGGAAAGTTTCCTGAATCTGATCGCTCAATCTCACTTTGTGTGCACTCAAAAGCCACTAGGAATCGCCAAACAATCGTCCTCTGTCGCTCTATAATCGTCATCTCCAATTGAAACCCTAAAACAAACTATTTATAGGATCCACAAATAAAACAGAACAAAAACACATCTGATAGCCCATCGCGCCTGCGACACATGTCGTGCCCGCGACCCAACTTCGTCGCGCCCACGACCAAGTCATTTCTATCCTGTGGTGTTTATTCGCGCACCTAATGCTCCTCAAAGTTGTAGATACTCAAGATAACATCAATAATATCCTCCTTGGCTTGAGTAGACGCACCACAACTAGTGATTCCAACTAGCCCTGACACATATTTGCATCCCTTATTCGTGTGGAGGGATGCACCACTGCATCACTCAATAAGAAGTAACATGAATCAAGTCCAAACAACGTTTGAACTTGAACTTTGTGACCCCCTTGGTTAGCATATCCGTTGCGTTGTCCTTTGTGTGTACCTTCTGCAAATCTATGTCTTTAGATCCATCCATTCTCGGATTTTGTGAAACCTCACATCGATATGCTTTGTTCGAGCATGATAAACCTGATTCTTAACCGAATAAATCGCACTCTGACTATCACAAAACACGCAGACACCATTCTTCTGCTTGAACCCAAGTTCCTGTACTATATTTCTGAGCCATATAGCCTCCTTTTCTGCCTCAGTCAAGCCATATACTCAGCCTCTGTAGTGGACAAAACAACAACATCCTGCAGGACTGACCTCCAACTCACAGGACCACCACTGAATGTAAACACATACCCGCTGGTAGACCTTCTGGAATTCAAATCACCTGCATAATCTACATCCACCATTCCAACTACATCACTCTTCGCATCTTGGCCATTAAACAAGATGCCATAATATATAGTTCCAGCCAAGTATCGTAGAATCCACTTCATATCATTCTAATGCTCTCTTCCTGGATTAGTCATATACCTGCTAACTACACCAACAGCTTGAGCAATATCTGGACGAGTACCATTATGTAACGCCACGATAATTTTAGATTACATCATCCTTCGATTTATATTCGGTATAAATATCTCACCCGATTATCGAACTGAATATACCAAAATTCCCAGAATTTTATAACGAGTTCATATATTCAGTTAAATAATGATTTTGAAAATAAATTTTTAACACTTAGAAGTGACTGCATATCTTTTATTTAATCTCGACTTATCATTAATTATTATTATTATTATTATTATTATTATTATTATTATTATTATTATTATTATTATTATCCTCTATCATAGCTGTCAACCATTTATCACGGTCATCAGCATTGATAGCCTCATGGTAAGAACTAGGATCACCTTCACCAGTATCCAACACAGAAGGAAGCATGTCTTCAAAACCATATCTCTCAGGAGCCTTCGGATTCCGCTTATCTCTACCTAAGGCAATATTGTAGGACTCCTGGTATTGCACTAGGCTTGTATCAGCTACAACTTGCTCAACCTGATCAACTTGATCAATCTGATCAATCACTGTCGAGCCCTGCTGATCAGAAACCTGATCATTAGTCTCTAGAAGCTCTATCTCGATCTGTTTCTCCTTGACATTAAATTCTCCACTATTTTGTTTCACCATGTGATCCTCATTAAAGACCACATCCAAGAAAGATACATTGCTTCGATCTACCATCCATCTTAGATCTCTCAAAGCTCTGCATGTGAACATAGGTAGGACATCCAAAAACTCTCAAAATAAAATAATCAACAGGTTTTTCAGACCATATCTTCTCTGGAATACGATGATCAGTGGCTGAAGACGGACTTCTGTTGATGAGATAACAAGCTGTGTTAACAGCCTCTCCCCAAAAATTCTTAGGCAACCCTGCGTTCAACCTCATGCATCTAACTCTCTCTAGCAAAGTCCTGTTCATCCTCTCAGCTACTCCATTCTGCTCTGGTGTACCCTTGACCGTGAAGCGCCTAATGATACCTTCATCTTTGCAGAACTGGATAAACTCACCATCTGTGTATTCTGTGTCATTATCAGATCTGAGATACTTCAACTTCTTCCCTGACTGAGTCTCAACTCGTGCCTTCCACTGTTTGAAAATACTAAACACCTCTGAGTTCTGCTTCATGAAGTATACCCAAACTCATACTAGAGTAGTCATCAATGAAGATCACAAAATACTGTACTCCACCTATTGAAATGTCCTTAATAGGCCCCCCAACATCGGAACATATATAATCTAATACCTCCTTACTAGAATGAGATGTTTTCTTAAAGCTCACATGACATTGCTTCCTAAGAACCCAAAATTTGCAGAATTCTATCTCACTTAATTTCACCCCCTTCAGCAAATTTCTTTTGTGAAGATGTTCCATACCACATTCACTCAAATGACCTAACCGCATATGCCAAAGCTTTGTGTCATCACTAGCGGAATCCGATCCTGAAGCCGCTGCAGCTCCACCCAAAACTATACTCCCTATCAATCTGTACAAGTTCCCTGTCTTTTCAGCCTTCATCACCCTTTGACATCCTCATGATGACATCTCGGATTGATACCCCACAACTAGCTGAGTCTAGATGCTGACTGATATCAGATTCTTCCTAAGCTTAGGGACATACCGCACATCTCCCAATGTTCTAACTATCCCATCAAACATTCTAACCTTGATAGTTCCAATCCCAGCAACTCTACACACCGCGTCATTGCCCATTAACACGAAACCTCCACCGCATGGCATCAATGTAACAAACCATTCTCTCATGTGGCACATATGAAATGAGCATCCAGAATCCATAATCCACTCATTTAACAAAGTATTACCTCAAGCTGCAAAAGTTAAATTGTGGGACTCTACAACTCTTGAAGCCACATAGAGATCACCATCGTTGTTGTCCATATTCTCAACTATACTTGCAAAACTGGATGATTTCTCGGATGACTTGCTTTATTCTGAGGGCATTGTGCTTTCATGTGTCCTTTCTCATGACACTTGTAGCACTCCACCTGGGATAAGTCACGAGGACCTCACGACTTCGATCTGGATTTTTCTCTATTATCCTTGTTCCTTAAATGACCTCTACTCATGTTCTCTGACTTAGCAACATATCCCTCCCC
Source organism: Drosera spatulata (assembly GCA_035668315.1). NCBI lineage: Eukaryota > Viridiplantae > Streptophyta > Magnoliopsida > Caryophyllales > Droseraceae > Drosera > Drosera spatulata. The sequence continues at coordinate 7,720 of JAOVYX010019176.1, forward strand.
AGAACTGTTTAAACCTGAAGGATTCAATTTGCACACATTAAAAATTGCTGATGTCACCTTTTCCACACTCAACTTGTCCTTGCCAACAAATAGAGTGACCTTCAAAGTAGCATAGGAACTAGGAAGTGACTTGAGTAAGATCAATGCCTGATCCTCCTCCTCAACGCTAACATCCAAACTAGCCAGTTGCGTCACAAGCCGATTAAACTTAGCAATATGGTCATTAAGATCCGTCCCCTTCTTCACCTTGAGGTCAAATAAATCTGTCTTCAAATAAAGTTTATTTGATAATGACTTAGACATGAAAATAGATTCTAACTTCTTCCACATCTTCGTCGGTGAGACCTCATTCAGAATCTGATATTTCACCTGTGGTGTCAGACTCAATCTGATGTTAGCTACTGCTTTGTTTCCAGTTCTTTCCAATCTTCTTGTTTCATATCTGCTGGCTTGATTCCTTTCAGAGTCTTAAATAGTCCTTGTTGCACAAGAACATCCTTGATCGTACTCTGTCAGATGTTGAAATTATTTTTCCCATCAAACAACTCAATGTTGAACTTAGCCGTATTCACAATTGTCTCAACGCCAGGAAAACACAACAAAGATTCTAACTTTTGAACCCTTTCTAACCAACTAGAAAGTTTGATCAGAAAAATTGAAACTTTAAAGCCCAAGATCCAAAATTCTAAATCCTGTCAGCCTCACTTTGGTACCACTTGTTGAGAATAACAACTCGAGATAAACGTGAAATATCAAGGAATAATAAATCAGAGATCAAAAGAAATAAACGAGAAAGTGAACAACACCAGATTTACGTGGAAAAAACCCTCAAGGGGAAGAAAAAACCTACGGAGAACGGAAATTCACTATCAAACAACGTTTACAATATTTCCTGAGCCTGATCACTCAATCTCACTTCGTGTGCACTCAAAAACCACTAGGAATCGCCAAACAATGGTCCTTTGTAGCTCTATAGTCGTCTTCTTCAATTGAAACCCTAAAACAAGTTATTTATAGGGTCCACAAATAAAATAGAACAAAAATACGCCTGATAGCCCGTCATGCCCGCGACACAATAAACGCCGTGCCCGCAACACATGTTGTGCCCGCGACCCAGCTTCGTCGCGTCCGCGACCAAGTCATTTCTGTCATATGCTGTTTATTCGCGTGTTTAATCCTCCTCAAAGTTCCGAGTACTCAAGACAACATCAACAGAACTTGTGAATGGATAGGAGACGATGTGATATAGGGGGGACATGTAATACATTGTTAAGGTGGAATTTCTTGTGTCCAGCACATATAACACCATGAGCAACAGTAAGTACAGGGAGTGATTTACCGTCACCAACATGTAGAACAATACTTGGGGGACAAGGGACAGAGCTCGACATGCCATCAAGGTCAGGAACAACGTGATAATTGGCTCCAGTATCCGAAATCCATTGATTTGGGTCAAGGGAGGGAGGCGTACGATCATAAGGTGAACTGACAGTGTGAGAGTAAGCTGTTGGTCCATAGTTGGGTGGCACTGTATCGTTGCAGGAAGGTAGCATTGGTGGAGCGGGTGGCTGGAGCGTAGACCAGTATGGATTGTAAGCAACATTGGCAAGGGGAGGATGAGGAGCACAGGGACGAACAGCCGCATGAGTTGCAATCATGCTTAGAGGACATTTATGACAAAGGTGTGCAGTGCTACCACACACATAGCACTGTTTGACAGACTGAGAGTTGTTTGACAAATAAGGAAGATTATTTGGTCGAGGCAACAAACCTGGGATGGTAGAATTGAACGGAGGTCGAAAAGTATGAGAATTTGAGTTTGACGCAGGTGAGGAGTGACAGCCAGGGGTTGATCGTGCAGTATTTGCAACAAGATGAGTAGATGACGTGAGAGGGAGAGGCGCTGATATGATAGTGCTTGACATCTCTTTCTCTTTTACTTGACTCAGCAGTTCAGAGAATGACACAGCTTTATCACGAGCACGAAGAGCATCAACAATTGTTTCAAACTGTGGCTTGCAAAGCCCGGTGAAGGCATGAATGTTGAAGTCATCATCTTCGAGAACTTTCCCAGTTGCTGCAAGTTCATCATGGACGGCTTGTATGCGTTGAAGATAAGCACCTCTTGTCTCGTCGGGACTTTGAGGGATGTGGATCTCACGGTTGAGTTGATGAAGACGAGCACGTGAGGTACTTGAGTAAGCATCAGCGAGCGCCTTCCATACGAGTGCAGAGGTACCTTTTCCGACAACTAACGGAATCATTGCTTCTGTCAGGGCTAAAATTAGCAAACTTTTCAAAACGTCATCTTGACAATCCCATAGGGCAGCTTCCGGATTTGGAATGGATTGGCTCTTACTCTTGTCTAGATTTGTGACTGTACTTGGTAGTCTTGGATATTATCCATCTATGAACTTGTAAAGGTCGTGTCCACGAAGAAAAGGGGATACCTGTGTATGCCATAGCCGATTCGTTGGTGTTAATTTGATCGAGAGATACTGATGGGCTTGTGAAGGAATGGTGGTGGAAGATACTGACGAAGCAGAGACGATTTCCTTTGAGGTCATGATAAGGAGTTTTGACAGGGAACAACAGGAGACGCTGAGGATAGAGGTTCTGATACCAGGTTGAAACAAGGGTTTCTCAAAAACTTTTCAATCACTTATTCATCTCGTCAGTACATTGTAGATATATTGTACGATACAAGATCTCATGATCCTCATATAAAGATACCCTAAATACAGAAGATGTGCTATCCTATTTTACATGTACAGCCTATGGAAGTTGAGGATTTTATGGAGATAATATCTTCACCAGTAGAAAATTGGAGATACACCCAGCCCATCATAATCGGATCCTTGGCTCAATACACAACTCTGCCTCTTATAACATACTCAGCTATGGGTGTAATCAACCCACCAAAAACAATAACTCTAGACTTCTTCTTTGCACAAGAGCATATGGCTCATCAAATAACCCATTGTATCAAGTCTAATCCCATGAGCCAAAGATCATAAGAAAGGAAGATCATGTGCACTGATAGCTCCATCACTCACCTTACGTCCAAAGAGCATATGAGCTATACAACGATGCGTATAACAGAAGGTGGGATTACTAATCATAGTAGCCTTAGAAGGCATTGGACAGAAATTTTCATTTGTCAAAGTCATCTCAAACCAAAAATCGCTCTCAATATTAAAAGTGAAATAGGAGGGAAGTCAACATCATCCATAGCAGGAAGGCCATATATATCTCTAAGATCACGCCGCGCCAAAAACATGCTAGAGTTAAATAGGCGAATGTAGATATCTTGAGTCTCCTTGATCTGCAAAGACTTCAAGAACTCCTAGGTAAAACGCATATAAGTAGGCCATCTCATCATCATAAATCGTCTCCATCTAGCATTATCAAGAAGATTTATAAATCCGTCTTTGAGTCCAAGATTCTACAGGACTTGATCATCTGATGATTGTAAAGACACTCATTTAGTTTAGTTTTGTGTTTAAAACGTTGATATCGCTCTTTGTATGTTTTTCATGCAGATTTGATCACGAGAAGGATGTTTTAATGTTTAAGGAAATGATTCTAAGTGGACCAAAGGAATTGTTTTTAATGGTGAATATTTTTAAAAGTTTGGAAATGTTTCGACGATGTTTTCTATGACGTTCTTGTTAAATAGTCCAACTCCTTACCTCTCTCACATCTACCTTTCCTTATTCAACCAAACTGAGCTACACTTGTTCTCTTGAATAATTTTGGAGCAGCCATTGAAAGCTCATTAGCATCCTTCGTTGAATGAGGAAGTTAGCTCTTCATTTCTACTATAAAAGGAGCTACTCTCCTTTGCTAGAAATTCACTACCACAAGAAGTAGAAACAAGCAGAGAACAATCTTCTTTAGGAATAAAGTGCTTGCACTTTTAGAAATCAAGGGTGGTTTGGTTTTAAATGTTTCCAAATAAATAAAATATGGTGTAATTTGTGAGTGGTAAAAACGCTTTGTGTGATTGTTTTATAAATGTGCGAATTTATAATTCTACTCTTATTTGAAATTATATTTTTTGATATATTTTACTTTCGACGATCCGATTTCCCAACAAGTTTTGCGTCGTTAAGACATATTTGACGTTCATGAAGATATTTGTGATTGTTTCGAACTTATTTGGACTTATTTTGACGTGTTTATGATGTATCACGACCATGACAAAGTCCATCACGACCGTGACGATGAAGGAAAAGAAGTACAGAACCAGTTATGGAGGGTCACAGACTGACATACCTTGTCACAGTCGTGATATATACCAAAATCCAACCAATGTTGACAGAAGACCCCGTCACGAGGGTGACAAGGATAGGTGACAACTCGAAGAATTCCATAGCCGCGCTTGGTCACGGGCGTGACAGCTCTGGTCACGACCGTGACACGACTTAATCGAATGATGTTTAAAAGATTTTCACTTGATTTTTACCTGTTTTCTTAGGATTTTATTAGTTTTCTATAAATATAAACTAGAAGTTTATAAACAACGGGCTGTGCGGTTTTTTTAAAACTGATGGAAATTTTGTAGAATGTTACAATGTATACTATACATATGGATAAAATAGAAGACACGTTAGTCTTGTCCACACAGAACAAAGATCACAGTGCAAAACGTGGATAACTTAGGTAGGTTTGACATAAATTGAAAAGTCTGAATATAAAAGGTTTCATGATAACACCAAACACAAATGGATGCCATAACATATAGGCTTTCATTTTTAATTTCTGTAAGAAGCCTATACTCTTTTCTGCAAGCAATGTACAAAATATTTTTTCAGACATATTAGACAAGTAAAATCAGTAAAAACAAATTTTCACATGGATCAATATAATACCTACTTCTCAAAGCAAAAGATGATTAAGATAAAATACTATTAAATATATAGTGCAACATCCAATATAAGATAACTCAACGACATGAAACAAACTCCAGAAAGTCAGGCCTAGGATCACCAAAGCAATTTCATTGCAACAACTATGGATCATTCCATAATGAAGAAAATGCTGGCAACGAAGAAGAAAAAAAAAAAAAAAGAAGTAATTATTACTTTGAATAAGCATTAAAACAAAACCCTTGAAGAGAAGTTAAAATCACTTAGTTAAAGTTAATTGTATTTGGCAAAACCATAAAATGCTATCAAGAATATAACGTAAATTGGGAAACAAAACTTTGATTAAGCCGTGAGCCAACGAATTACATTCAAAAGGCGATTGTCTGGAGATACAGTGATTTATCTGCAAGGTCAGGATGTGTGCGGGTAAGCCTGAGTCGGTCCATTTGACTACTTAACTTTTTCTCAAATGGAACCTTAACCCTGACCTTGGGCTTCTGCACTACAATTTTTTGCTTTGGTATAACATTAGTTGAATCCACAGTGCTGGCTGAAGTTGGTCCTCTTGTTTGGGTTCGCATCGGGAACCCCTTTCCTTCTTATATGGAGCAGTCTCTTTCTATAGCGTATCTTTCCTTGGCGAACTGCTACTTAAAGCTTGATCATCTATATTTCTTCCCGATGTCGCATTTCTTATAGTAATGTTGCTCACATCAAGGACCTTCCCGATCACTTCTGAACGAAACATGTTACGAACGGATCCGTTAATAATAAACACAAACAATAACGAGTGCGTAAAAATAAACGAGACAAAGATTTTTACGTGAAAAACCCTTACGAAAAAAACCACGGACGGTCGTCGACGACGAAAAATCCACTAATCGAAATGAAGAAATACAAAAGGAGGTACACTCAAAATATTGAGAATCTCACAATAAGGGATAAAGATAATAATCTCTATAACAAATCCCTTAAACCCTCAATATATTTTTGTGTGTATATGAATAATGCTTCTCTCTTTTTTCCCTTTCTCCTTCTATTCACTTCCCCTGATTCCCTTTTCCTCTTCCTCACCTCTGCGCCTTTTCTCTCTGATTCTTTGCTCTCCATCTCAAAGCCTTCTTATACTCAGCAAAATCCGGACACTACACGCAAGATCCACGCGGAGAACGAGAAGGCACGCGACCGACGCGGAGACGAACGCGTTTTCGCGTATGATTTGAGGCACACGCTCCACCGTCAACAAAACAGACACCCTTCCTGTGAATGCCGAAGATGCTAATAAGAGTTCATTCTTTTAATACTAAGATACTCCTTATTTACATTCTAGGCAACCAACCATCATTTGTAAAAACATCACAAAAGAAGAGAATCTATGGCCATTAAGTAAAAAACTGTCATATTAAAATCTTAAATGACCAATATTTAATTATGCAATATTTAATGTGATACTTATTATTGTAATCTTCAAATGACAATATGCCCTTTGTATGTTTGAAATTTACAAAACTGTCATGTCATTCTATAGAAATTGTATACCATGGAATGCTGCAAGTTTGTTGCTTTATAATATATACTGATACTCATATTATGTCATGATTTTTCGGGGTGCCCCTCAGTAAGATAAAACCCTTATTCCATAAGTGCCTAATGACGGAACAATCATTTTAAAACCAAGGTCCATCCTTACAACGAGAAGACGATCCGTGAAAGGACAATCTATTCATCTATACCAATTATAGGGTCTCCCAGACGTATTTTAGGATTTTAAGAGGAATTCTAGCTTAGATTTAGGTCATTCTATTTAGGATTTTCTCTCAACGTTCTTAGATTTTGTTTGCATTGGAGTTTGGATCAAGGTGTAACGACTTTAGAACATCATTGGATCTATTTCTGTTCAGGTTTATGTCATCGATTCATACAAGTAGCACATTTCTATCATTCTCTTTTGAAATAATCATGTTGTTTGTTGAATTTATGATGATTTACGTGCTTATATTTATCATAAGTGAGTAGATCTATAAGTGGGAAACCTAATAACAATGTCTATGTGATAAGATTATGAGATTATCTACATTAACTAAAAAAATCAGATTTATTTTATACATGATTGATAATAAAGGTTTGGACTTCCACACGATTGAAGCATAATATTACTTAGCTTAATCACATAGGTTATGTTATGAATTAATCTAGCTATTGATTAATCTCTTTCAATCATATTGGTAGCAACTAATCAAGTTTTGATACATTCTTATTTGGTCCTAACATGATCAGAACTTTTTAGCATGTGAATTGATATATAAACTTCTTTTATTATTAAATCATGTTTGGTTAGTTCCTTGTTTGATTCAATTGCTTAGATTAACATATGCATTCTCTTTTGGTATGTTAGGTTAAATGATTAGGTTGGTTATACGTTCTCTTTTGATAATTAACATTCTAGAGAACATAATATAGCTTACCCTTATATTACGATCAAACCAATCATTAAAAAATCTAAATTATAATGAATCAATGATCAATCCCTAAGTTAAGACGAAATTATGAAAGTTCTACGCTTGTTTCCAATAGTTTACAACCTAAACAAATTTACATTGCATTCTTAGTTAGTATTCTTAGGTAGTTCATTAGTTACTTAAATCATTAGTTTAATAAGCAGTTTAGTTACAAACCCACAACTTTAATTTTCGAAAGAATAATAATTAATCTTAAAGATCATTATAACTCTAATAAATAATTTGCAGAGATCATCTCTGTGTAATTGGCACCTACTTCCTTTATCTATGTAATTATTGTAGTGATAGAAATCTAATTTTATGTGTCCGCACGGGACACACAGATTTTGACGCAGTTATCAGGGACGGTAATGTTGTGTCAAAAATAGTTTTAGCGATCATATCGATTTTTTATTGTTTTCTTAAAATTATTTCTATTTTATTCATAGTTTTATTTTCTGATTTTTAATTAATTAGATAAACTTTCAAATGTAAAAAATCTATTTTAAAATTTTTTGGATTTAATTTTCTAAATTCCTTAAACAATTAGTATTTTAGATTCTGTATTTTAAATTAACTAGGATTAGTTTTGAACTTTTATGAAATTGAGAAGTGGTAGGATTATAAATACTCAAGTCCGAAAGATCATAAGTGATTTTGAATCAAAAAATTTAAAAGGACATTTGAGTAATTTTCTTTTAATTGAAAGTAAATTACTTGATTTCATACGATAATATCCTGACATACTATTAAATGGTTTGTTATCTGACATCTTATTAGAAATATATATAATAGATAATAGATTTATTTATTTTACAAAAAATAAAAAAATTGAATTCATTTTTTAAATTTTTTTTATACTTTTTCTTTAAATTTTGAAATTTGAATGAAGATCATACTACTGAATAGATAGTTTTGCGTAACTCTATATGAAATAAATATGTAATAGATTATTCAGCCAAAAAAATATGTATTAGATTAGATATATATTAGTTTGGATAGATATATATTCGGCCAAAAAAAGGTTATTTTAATTTAAATAAAGTGAATGGACCGGATTGTCCATTGAAATGTTTTAAATATTGAAACTATCCTGAGATATTATTTGATGATATATTATCTGATATCTTAGTGTAATTATATATATAATAGATGAGGTATCCATGACAGAAATATACTTTATCGGTCCCAATTTATAGGAAATGGTCTAACTAGACATGTGAATTTTGTATGTGTCGAATATTTATAAATTAGTGTTGAAAACTCAATATTTTTGGAATTGTGTGGATTTATTATAATAACTAAGTGAAGAGGTAGTTGGGTGTAATATAACATAGGATTGTTTCAATAATATTTAGGTTGAAAGTTTACCAAAAAAGACACATTCTATTTTGAAATGGTCAAAATAAAAAATGGTTATTTATATTTGAAGACTAATGGATTTGTAAAATTCCTCTAATTCACAACTGTCACAGTGGAATGAACTTTTTAATAACTTGCTTTTGTATAATTAGTACCTACAAAACTTATAAGTTGTCATTCCGCAACAGTGATCTAGTGGTAGAATAGTACCCTGCCATGGTATTGACGTTAGCGCTCCCGATTGGTGTAGAGTAAGGATGTTAATCGATGTAGTTTCGGTTAATCGATTTGAATTTTTGTCGGTTTTGGTTTTGAATGATAAATCATTACCGAACTGATTAATAATCGATTATAAATTTTAAAATTGTGACCGCTTAATAATCAGTTACAATTAATCGATTTCTTAAACGATTATGGTTAAACGGTTATTCAGTTTTTAACAGATAATGGTTTATCGGTTTGATAAACGGTTAAGACAAGTTGATTGAAACGGTTGATAAATGATAGTTACAATGTTTATAATTTGTTAGTCGCCTTTACAAAGGAAAGAATTTTTTTAAAAATCATTTAATATGTTTAATATTTGTAGTTGGTTATACTTAGTTAGAAAAGATGTGATGAATATATGTTGTTATCTGATTAAATGAAACGGTTAGGCATCGAAACTACGATGCAGTTATCCTAATCGATTAAACGGTTTGTTAATCGGTTAACCGACGGTTACACACTTAAAAATCATAATCGAACTGATTAATTAATCGGTTTTATTTTCAAAACCAAAACCGAACTATTTATTGAACCGGTTAATCGATTTCGGTTTATACGATTCGGTTTCAATTCGACAAACGATTTTGTAGCCGTTTTAACATCCTTAGTGTTGAATAGTACCCTCTCAAAGAATTTATTTTTTTTTGTATTTAATAAGTTCTTCATTTCAAGTTTTATTCCTTTTTTTCTCTTTTAGTTGTTATTTTAAAATATAGTACTCCCTTCGTTCCAAATTAAGTAGAATACCTAATTTGAACACATGAAAAAAAAAAAATTTGAATCATCAAAAAATTATTCAACACCTCAAGTCACCAAATAAACCCTAAAAATATTCAAAAAACAATGACAACACCGACAATAAAGATAGCAACAGTGGCGATCAACACCGCACAAACCCTAACCGTACACACGTCACTCCTCTCCATCATCCTCAGAATCTCCATCTCTCGATGCCCTCACCAGCATCGATGTTACCTGAGTCGACGTCGACGAAACTGTTTCCGACATCACGATGGGAAACAAAGGCGATGCGATGGACAACGACGGAGCATTCGCCGCAGAAGTGGACGATTCCAACGGTTGAGTGGCCGGAGAAGGAGAGGGGAGAAGGTAACGATGAGGAGGAACTATTGCTGTTGTCGATATCGACGAGGATGATCGGAGCGTTGATCTAGACGAGGGAAAGGGATTTTGAGGGAGAGTAGATGTGGAGGAGTAGTGTGAGTATTTTTAATAAATTAGGATCTCACAGAAATATATCTTCTTATAACATAATCTTGCAGGTGATATCTTATGGGAATTCTTCCTTTAGAGAAAAAGAGAAAGAATGTGAAATTACGAATACTTTGAATCCTAGCTAGCCGGAAAGAATGTGAAATTGCGAATACTTTGAATCCTAGCCAGCCGGAAAGAACGTGATGCACAACTAGAAGGTATTAAGTTTGAACATGAATGTTTTGAGTTGGCACGCCCATCATGCATGGCCAACCATTTTGTAGACAAGCCAACAAAGATGACTAAAAGATAGAGACCTTGGCTTTTGTGATGTCTTGCTTATTCATACCATCATGATATATCTCTACCGTCCCGTCTCAATATATAACATTGTAATCTTTGTAACAATTGATAGTACTCGCTACGTGTGCTTAAAATAAAACCTTATAGTTTTCCAGACATCTCACCAGTTAACTATTTCTCGAACTGGTTATAACGGTCGTTAAAATGAACACTGTTCAATAATATCTCATATATTACTCCCTTCGTCCCATATTATACACCACATTTTTCTATTTGAACCGTCCCAAAATATAATCAATATATCATATTAAGTAATCTTTTCATATAAAAAACATCAAAATAAATCACCATTTATTATAGTATTTTCATCATCTCCTTCCTCCTTCTCTCTCATTCTCTCTTCTAAACATCATTTACACTTTCCGTTATCACTAAAAAAATATTCTTTTTTCATCAAATTCTATAAAAATTTAACATACACATAAATTCGCGTGTCGGATTAAACTATTCACTATATTATGGGATAGAAAAAGAAATATATTTTTTTAAAATTTATCTTGAAACGTTGCATGATGTGCATCATGAAGACTGAATTGGGTACTTAATTACATACTACTAAATATTCATCTCAAAATTAAAGAATACAAAGACACTCCCTTTATATTTAT